>JAMKCH010072985.1:0-149366 GCA_023653785.1 Ophioderma brevispina | reverse complement strand
CGGGTACAAAGTGATCTTCTGCGGAACTCTCCGATCCTCAAAGGGTGTTGGCGGAGGGACCAGGCCACCAGGCTCATCACAATTTCTTTC
This sequence comes from Ophioderma brevispina, assembly GCA_023653785.1. Classification (NCBI taxonomy): domain Eukaryota; kingdom Metazoa; phylum Echinodermata; class Ophiuroidea; order Amphilepidida; family Ophiodermatidae; genus Ophioderma; species Ophioderma brevispina. Next base: position 149,276 of record JAMKCH010072985.1, on the reverse strand, counting down.
TCTCTTGGCGAGCTTGATCGTCCGAAGTTTCTCCCAAGGGTCTCAGGAGCCTGCCAGATAGAATTGGAGACACTCTACAGGCATCGCCAAAGGCAACCCACCAACATCCCACTTGCATCACCCAGAACGAGCCCAATCCTGTGCGAATTGGTACACGTCCAGCGACTCCACAACCGGCGCAGCGCACTCAGCAGTGGAAACCCGCCAAGGCCACAGTTGAACAATCGTCCGCAAAACAGAATTGTCCACGGAGCATCATTTTTTCTTAAGCCGATTTGTTTTGGCTAGAAAACCACTTCCCGACTGCTCCAAGACTGGTGCCGAATGGCCATTTTTCTTTCGCAAATCGTGAGCAGTTTTTCTTCTTCATAATGTAGTTTGGGCAAGGTCTGGGACTGTTCTGTACAACCTTTTCTGTATAGTTTACCGATTTATTTGCTAGAAAACCGCTTCCAGAAACTGTTCAAAACTGGTGCCGATTGGGCCATTTTTCAAAAATCGTGAGTAATTAATTTCCTTTTTCAGTGTCGTTTGACCCAGTCGGGGAGTGTCCCTGTAAGTTCTTCTGCAGTCTTGTGTGGATCGGAAGCACGTGGCAATTTGAAAAAAAAAAAAAAAACCCGCCACAAATTTTTCTTGCAGCTTAAAAAAATCGTGGCGGGTTTTGGAATCGGGAAATCGGGAAGGGAGTGACAGCAACATGTCACAACTTGTGCTATCATGTTAAGGTTTGCGACTGATTGGGAAGTGAACAAGTGCCATGCTGATGCTGGTCGCCTACTGCTGGGCGATTGAGCATATCTTGTCTTGTAAGTTTTGAAGTTTTTGAAACAAGACTGCAGCGATGTGTAGTTGGGTCTAGGTCAGGGTCGCGTCGCGGGTTGTCTTCTGTGACTGTACCTTTCTTGGTGTCAACAACTCGGTGAAACCAATCGACGAGTAATCTTGACAGCGACATGTCACACTTTGTGCCAGTCGTTTCAAGGTCTGTGACGGATCGGGGACTGAACAAGTGGCGTCGCCAATTAAATATGATTGATCTTGTTGATTTGCATTCATGATGCTGTCGCCTACTGCTGGGCGTTTTTTCAAGCACCCCGTGTCTCGTTGCCGACGGGGAAACTCGCATATTATCATTGGTAGGGATAACAATTGTGAATTTTTTGCCAATTTGGGGGAACAAGACTGTAGCCGATTTTGAAAAAATGCGGTCTTGAATAGTCGGGAAGAGGTTGAGTCGGGAACTATTTTGTGTGTGACCGTCCCTTTTTGGCATGGAAATCCCAAATGCCCAATCGAGCAGACATCGTGTCCTACCCTACCCCGGCCCCCACCTTGTCGAACCCGGTGGTGTTGGTGTTGGTGGTGGTGTGTGGGGGGTTGTGGTGGTGGTGGGGGGGGGCACCAAATAACCCCTCTTTGTCTAACTTTTTTTTGTAGCACAATGACCCCCTTTTTGTGCTGCTGTCTTACCGTTTACCTGCTACCCACCTTTTTTTCACAGTTTCCATAAAGTACCACTTTTAAACAATTTTTACCATCCAAATTCAAAATTGCACACGCTACCTACACGCACTTTTGAACAATTTTTAATTTATGGCAATTTGAAACTCTGGAAAGCGCACTTCCTATTTGAAACTTCAGGTTGTTACCTTCAATGTCCCCCTTCTTAAAGTTACATACTGAATGATGCCCCATCCTTATTCAGGCTGTGTACTGAATGAACCCTTTTTTTTGGGTATCATATGTTCCACCTGAAAGGCCCTACTTTTCACCTGATGGCCGAAACACATAACCGTCACTTCCTTTTCAAATAAGCAAGTGCTCCCCGGAATTTTTAGACTGATGATCATGACCTTGAAAGTTTTTTTTTTTCATAGCAAATCACGATTCGTTTTTTTGTTATCACGGTAACAGAGCGTGTAACTAAAATGCTGCAGAGACTGGAATCAACTACTTATCCTTACTTGTCAAATTAAAACTTATAGTTTCTGAAAGAATTATTAGTGCTACTAGTATTCGGTACTGATGCTGGCATTGTTACAAAGTTGTCAACCCTCCATGATGTAACGGTTTAAGGTGAAATAATTTCACCCCACTTGTGCTTTACTACTTTCACTAGCTCTTAAATCATGTAGTACCCCTTTAATCATTTTCAGCGGTAGAGTTTTTTCAATACATTTTAATAACAAAATCACAAAAACAAATTTAATATCCGGACCTTTAATTTAACTTGAAATTTTCTTGAAGATGTGCATACTTTGTAGTATCGAATTAAAAAACGCTATGTGTTAGCAATCATAAATCGTGTAGTTTCTCCCTTTAAAACAAAATTTCAACCACTTTCCATGCCTTCCACCAACTAATCAATTTTGCATACAGCAGATTTGAAACTCAGCACCCTCGAATTGACCTAAAAACTCTCAGATCTTTTAGTGGAAATCTTTGAGTAGGTGCAACTATTTTGGGCCTTTTTAGGCTTGATGGATCCCCTAGTATAGTCGGGTACTTACCCAATTTTTGGTGGGCCCATGCTACAATTTGGAAATACAGCAAAATGTTATGTCCAATTTCCCAGGCGTATAAAACGACTACACTGGAGCTTTATTCGATTTTTTCGAGAATCAACATAATCGGTACTTTCGTATTATGAATTTTTCAATTATAATACGATTAAGACTTAAGGTTTACCAGAAAAAATGCTATAAAATTTACAAGAAAATTCTGGCAGCAATTATTCCAACAAAACCCCGTAAAAATCTTTTACGGTTTCCATTTCAATTAACTGTATAAATTAACTGTATATTTTAGCTTGATGTATTATATGTTACCTTTAGTATTAACTATTTAATTAAATCAATTCTATACAAAATAAAAATTGTTAGAACCTCATCATTCCTCTTTTCTATCCTTCACTGGCACATTATTTTGCCTGTAAGAGGACATGACACCTAGAAACCGTACAAAAGCATAGTCATTCCTAGCGCCCTCCGCAGACAGTATGCTTTCAACATGTTGAATACCACCGCCTGATGCGATCGATCGACTCTTTTTGAGAGTAGCGCCAAAACGCGCAAATGGTGCATTCGTCTCCTTTGACATAGAACAGAGGACGTTTTTAGTTTTTGCAAACAGACCAATCAATTTGGAATAATTGACAAGGAAAACAAAGGATACCTGAATGGAAGCGTGCTCAAAATGAAGAACGTTTCAAATTCCCACAATGTCCACATAAATAATTTTCCTAACATGTTTCAAATTTTAGATTGCACGTTTCAAAATTCTCGAAAACTTCAATCGCCGATATCTCGAAATGTACTTTTTTTTTTTTTTTTGGTCGATTGGCCCCTGTTTGTAATATTCGTTACGATATGAAAGCAAATACGGACATGACCTTTGTGTATACGAATGGGAATAACATGGCTGCAGTACGTGGTATAGCGTCCCAAGTGTTTTTCTTCTGGCGTAACCTATTGCGGAGGGCGCCTCTTACACACACCATTGACAAAGACTACTAAAACTATAGCTGGCACACGCATATTAAATCAATAAATGTACTGTTTATTGGAAATCCCTGTTTTTTCGCATCGATGTTAATCCACTAACATCGACGGATTTTGACGTCCATATTTTTTTTCCTAAATTATCATGATATCACTAAGATCTTTGAACGAAGGTTCTTAAGAAGGTTGATTTCTGTAATGTCATGGAGACCGAGGCTGCCGTATAAAATACATGTAATAGTCCCTAAATTAACGGTTTGGAAGTCCCAGAGCCAAATCGACAGAATTCGTGTCCTAACCCCCCCCCCCCCCAACCCCCGTTAGGATTTGAGGGAATACCTATCGAATAACTTGATAAAGTAAATCAAGTTACGGGACTAGGGTTACTCCCATTTCACTAAACGTTTCACCTATAATATTGTAAGTTTTCGCCCGCATGGTCCCGAAGCCGGTTAGTCCCGGCAAGTAACCCTCGATGTTCAGGAAGTGTCAGCTCATTAAAAGTTTTGGGCCTGTCACACACTTGGGAGAGGTAGTAAAACGGTTTTCAGAATTAATATCGACATAAACGTCAATCTGAAAACGGCCGCCACTAAACAAAAAAATTAACACGTTGTTAAGTTATACGCTCAGAAAAAAATTGCGGATAAAAAAAGACAATCCAATAATTTCAAAGGGAAAATTTACCGTCAAATTTTAACTAAGACATCATAACAAAATCAAAATTGAAATGAGTATAAAAATCAAGAGATGGTTAGATTTTGGGACATATTTTATATTAACGTCCTTGCTTTTGAAGGAATCACGGAAATCCCTGCCTGTTTGATGGGGATTGAGGCATATGCAAGCACATGCTTTGTGCAATCATATCTACATCCCTAAAATCACAAAATGTTTAGAAATTTCCATCAAGAATTTAACGAACCTGGACTAAAAATATTTTGATGTAGTAAATTTTCACCAAAAAATAAAGCTGGTCAGAATATAGAATCTTTTGCAATTGGTTCAGGATTTCCATTCATCCTTAGGCCCACTCTGTTCAAATCAATTTGTATTGTGATGTCATTGCCCTAGTGAATGGTAGCAGTGGAATCCATTTCCTATGTGAAATCGAAAGTAAACTGAAACAAAAATACAGAGATAGCTTCGAACTTTTAGTGCAAAGTTACAGAAATATTCCAATCCTCTATGGATTTTACGCATTGTGGATTGGATTAAAACATTAACTAGGTGTGTATTAAATGGCTCAATATATTTATTGTGGCGACCCCAATTTAAATTACGATCATGTGACCTCACGAACTTGCTTACTCCGCAACAACAACACAATTTTACAAGCGAGGGCTAAAATAACAGATTTTATGCCAGTTTGACTCTATTGCATGGAACTGACTGGTTTATTGAGCGCATTTTAGTGCTATAAATAAGGTGTTTAAGTCGCTAAATTGCGGAAATATAATTTTCCCTATTTTCGGTAATTTTCGGTACTTTCCTCAAAAGACGTCATAATGGGATGTTGGTACTTATTGGTAACAATGGGAAGAAAAACTCTAAGCTATAATTTGGTACAAAATTTATCGGAATCGGATGTTCAGTACGAAAATCAAAAACCAGGATGCCAAAGGTCCCAACATAGTGATTTCATTGCTATTTTTACTTGACACACATTTTTGATAACTTAAGCCCGTAGTGCCACAAAGACATTCACACAACCCCTTGTAAATGGCGGGTCAATTTATGCCACCTACAGTTTAATACTAGGAAAACATTAACTTGTTCTTATTTGATTGCGATTTTTGTTTTTCAGTGCTTAAGGGTGGATCTGGGATAAAAATGAAAGGAAATGTAATAAACTTTCATTTGCCATACATAATTTGATTTTTTTCTTGCACAGGTGGTGTGTAATTACCCATTAAATAGCCTATTTTTAGAACAATCTGTAACCGCGCCCTCTCTTGATCTTGGGTAAATAGCATACGGTCTGGCATACGGGCTGTGCCTACCGATTGCTATACTGTTGTACTGCCATGCTGCAGTCTTAGCAAGTTGCCACATGATTATGCCATGACTGTCCGTCTTTACAATCATGAAATGCTTTAATCACATTGAACTTTGTTGTCAAGATTGTCTAGGATATTATTTGGTATTAAAAAGGCAGTGCAGAATGTGCTTTTGTCACCTTGTGTGATATTGTGACGACATTGAGGTTGGTGTAACTTGCAAGCGAGATGCAGGTTGACAGCTTGAAGACATTGCTAATTGATAAGTTAACAAACATAACGGGAATACAATGAATACGTCTTGATTATTAGTGGATTAATATCATTAAAATATTATCTTTTATATGAAGTGGGACTGAATCAGCGGGGGGGGGTGTACTAGGATTCGGTGTGGTGCGGGGAGTGGGGTGGCTGAGGACTCGAAAGCCTCACGACGGCATATGGCTTTTTCTCAGCCTGGGGGTCATTTGCGTAGAAAAGGTACAATTTTTAGGATTTTGCTTCAAATATATATCCGTTTTGTTTAAAATGTGGCTTTTAAGAACATTTGTGGCGAGTTGGGAAAATGGGACCCGTCACCCATGTCAATAGGATTTCTCATAAAAAATGCCCATGTCTAGGATTCTCAGTCATAGGAAAATCCTGTCATTTCCTGCTTAAAATTCAATTACAAAATTAATAACTAAAAACAATGTCGTAAAAAGAAAGAAATAAATGAAAATTAAAGAACAAAAATGAAAAAAAAATGACAAATATACTAAACTAAACATGAACACAATTTGTGAAACTAAAAACAATTCTGTATCTCTAATATTTTAAATGGATAAAAACAAATATATGCCATGCTAAGTTATACAAAATACAAATTATATTAAAGAAATTTAGTAGTAATAAATAAGAAATTAAAAAGCAAAATAAATACAAATGAACATAAACAAAATCATAATTATTCTAAAATAAGTAAAAAACAATCTTAATAAAATATGAACCAAAATAAAATAGATTAAAAGGGAAAATGAAAAAAAAAAAATAAAAAGCAAAAGAATTCGGTCAGTAAAGGATGCGCAGGTATTTTAATCATTTTATATTAAAATAAAAACAGTTGGGTAAATAAAAATGAAATTGAAAATTAAAAAAAAAGCAACGACAATAAGGATATTAAAAAAAAAAAATAGCGAAGAAGATCAAATGAATGAAACAATAAATAAAAGCATGAAAAGCTTGCAAATGAAACAAAATAAATGTTTAAAAATAAAACATGACATAAAGGTTTAATGGCTCAATTTGACACAAAAAACTCCGCTCTTTTTATTTTAGGGTTTTCCACAAAGCAATTGCATTGATGATGTCTTTTAAAATAATCGTAAAAGATTTCCAATGCATTTTATGCTTTTCTTTTTAAAAAATCGTAAAGAGATCTCAACTTGGACTTTTGCATTTTTGATTGAGAAAAAATTTTTTTTTTTTCAAGAAACACTTACTCATATTGTTTGTGGATCGGATTATGTAAGACCTATTTGGGAGGGGATGAGGTTCTTAGATATTCAGGGATAAACAGACATGGATTTCCTATTTCAATCTTTGATAAGATGTTTGGGGTTTAAGGATAAATTTCCCACCTAGTTATTTTGGTGTGTCAAATATTAGGTTTATGTTTGGCAAGTTTCAATGTAAGAACCATGTTTGCTACTTGTCAAGCCTTTATTAAGGTTAATAGGGAGACCGAATACTCTGTTGCTATAAAAGAGGGAAACTTCCAAGCCATTTTTGAAATGGAGTTCGATTTTTAATTCATCCTTCAGTAAGTCAGTGTGACGTACTGTGTATATTTTACAAAATTGGTGACTGTCATCGGCTGTATATTTTATATATATATGTACTAAACTGTGTGTGATTTTTATGTATTTTTCTGCTGTATTTTTTTAATTGTAAGTGATTGGTTGTAATTGCTGCTTGTGATTTTTGGAAAATGTAATCATAATGAAGGGAAAAAATATTGGAATACCAAAAATTAACAACAACACAAAATTATGAAACATGTAAAACATATTTTATAAGTACAAAAATAATCTATCTTAAAAACAAAAGGAAATAAGACATAAATCCGAAAATAATAAAACTAGGATAACAAATAAAAATGTTTTTAATTATCAAACATTATATATTCCTTTTTTAATAAAGAAAAATAAAAACTACATTTTATCTTAATATTGTTTTGTTCATTTGATTTGGTGTAAAGAAACCTGAATTGAGTAGAAGACAATTAAACGGTTGTGGAAGTGAATGATGACAAACACTGGTGGAACCTTGGCGAAGTTTGGAAAGGGAACCCTGTGGAAGAGGACCCTGGGCTAATTGGGAAAGGAAATCTAGGTAGTCTGGAAAGGGAACACACCATGGATAATTGGCGAATTGGCCATAAGTAGATGGAAAGGGTAACCTTTGGATATTTGAATCGGTGTGAAGCCGTGTTGAAATGCGGCTTCAACAATAAAAAGAACGTAGTCAACATGCACATTACTCCGAAATAGTGGTAAATTTGACCCGAAAAGGTCAAGTGAAACCCCTTTCATGGTCAAAATTGGACCCTTTTAATAATACTAATAATAAACAATCTGGATATAGCGCCTACGGACCAGAGGCCTATAGGCGCTGCAAAAGAAAGTGAGCAATATACAAAATATCAATACACAAATACAAAATAGATACAATTCTAATGTTAATACAACAAGTATACATCACTTAATTACACAATTTCAAAAAACTGTTTACAATTTTACCACTGTAAATTGGGAGTAAAAAAAAGAGGGTTACAAAAAGTGGATTAAAAAGTTGAGCAATTATTTACTCTTGGGAGTAAAACATTGAATCGGCCGTTGATTAAGAGCCAACTTTACTCAACTTTTTATCTTTGCTTCTTTTGACTGATCGAGGTAAATTGTAACCCCCGGGGATTAAAAATTTTACCCCCAGGGGATTAAAATTCGCGTCACGCGTCATCGAGGTCGTACATTTGAAAAGGGGGGTACGTAGTCCGAACGATCTGTTCACACTGGGGTTTAGAAAAGTTAGCAACGGTTTTCAAGGTAAGACATGGAATTCTTTTATTTATATGTAACCCTACTTGAAGTTGAAGAACGTCAGGTCTGTCAAATTCAAGATGAAAATTCACAGCCTGAGGCTAGTCCCAACACTCATGCACTGATTGTCATCACACACTACTGGCACTGCCATGGCAATTGAGGGTGTTTACACAAATTTTAATTTGTCATGAAGATGCACTTCTATACGTAAAAATTCTTGTTATGTGTTCTCCCTACATTATAGAACATGGAGATTGGGGGGATATTGTGAGTAATTATTGCAGGCGTTCATCATTTTAAGAGAAAAGGAGGTGCACAACATGTTGTTTCCATCCACCACGCTCAATGACATGGGAATTTCCATTGCATCGACTTCTGTGGCAGTGTACACAGATCGAATCTGTCAGTGGGATATCTGTGATAGACGATGAAGTTCGACGGGAGTATGGCAAGGTGTAGACTGAAGCTAGTTCTGTAAGCATAACTCTACATTATGTCTGAATCATGTTGTCATTAACGGATGTGGAGTTCTGACACATAAATAGGGAATACCCTTTTGCATGTTAGCTTGTGTTACAGGGCAATTCAAAGAGCCAACTTTTAACACTGCAGACGAACAAAATATCACAAGTAATTCAGAATCGAGTTGATATATTGGTCCTTATTAATTTATTACTTTACAGAGAGTTAATACTCCAAATTCTCGAAAAACAGTCGAATTCATAATTTTATCGGGAAACAACCTTTCTCGTGCAAGATGGCTTGAAACCGGGCTGAATAAATGTGACCTTTGAATCGGAAGGTCACCATTAACTGGTACCCTGGACCAACTGAATCCCTGAGCTTCTAGTATACGCAACGCCGTTACAAGGTGCTGCTATTCACTTGAGCCGTCATGTTGGTTAGTTTCGAACGAGGGGCTATGGACTAAGGTGCTTAATGGAAGAAAACAGGAGAAAATTAATCCTGTGGATAACAAACGACAAGTGGTGACGATGTGACGTATGGCATGACCTCTGGTGCCTAGTCGATTATGATTCCCTCATGCCATTGGAACGCTGAAGTGCTTGTAGTCGCAAATTTGTTCAAAATTTGGATTTTATATTTCTTTTGAGTTTTTTCACATATTTCATCGCATTGTATATGGTGTCAACCTTGTGATGATAGTGAAGCAGGGATTGTTCGCTCTTTTGGAGGGAATTTGAGATCCGACGAAGTTGAGGTAGGTGGGACAGGGGAAATGATTAAGTATTGTATTTGCAGAACTCCACATCCGTTAATGACAACATGTTAAAGACATAATGTGGAGTATGCTTAGCAGAACTAGACTGAAGCCTGGCCACAGATAGGGACGTTCATAAAATTTGGCATGCCTGTGCGGTTTTCTGTCTGCTCATGATATGGGCATGCTTAGAGTGAACATAAAACATTTGACAAAACCGCGTCGCGGTTTTGTTCGCAACGCGATGAAGGCGAGTTTGCAATTTTGTAACGCAAATGCGGTGAGTTTGCGGGTTTGTAATGCGATGACGGCGATAGTTGCAAGTTCGTAACGTGTTGATGACGGCGAGAAGGTTTACAAGTTCGGAACGTGATGACGGCGTTTGCAAGTGCAAATCAAAGGAGGCGAGAGTTACCAAGTTCGTAATGCGACGATGGTGAGAGTGTGCAAGTTTCGTAATGTTGATGATCGGCGAGTTGGCAAGTTTGCAACACACATACGCGAGATGGAGTTGCCACGTTCGGAACGCGATGACGGCGAGTTTTGCAATGCGAACGAAGACGCAGAGCAGAGTTGCATGTTTGTAATGCGATGACGGCGATAGTTTGCAAGTTCGTAACACGATGACGGCGAGTTTGCAGTTTGCAGGGAAGGACGGCGGCGAGAGGGCGAGAGTTGAAGTTCGTAACGTTCTGATGACGGCGATGTTTGCAAACACGAAGACGGGAGAGTTTGCCAAGGTGTTTGGAAACACGATTGGACGGCGAGTTTGCAACGCAAAGACAGCGAGAGTTTGCAATTCGTAAGTGATGAGGCGGAGAGTTTTGCAAGTTGCCAACACGAAGACGGCGAGAGTTTGACAAGTTCGTAACGCGATGACGGCGAGGAGTTGGCAAGTTCGTAACGGGATGACGGAAAGTTTGCAACGTGAAGAGTAAGAGGAGAGTTCGCAAGTTCGTAATGCGATGACGGCGAGAGGTTTTAAGTTCGTAAACGCGATGACGGCAAGCGTTGCATGTTCGTAGCATTTGAGGGGGAAATTGCAACTTTGTAACCGCGATGACTGCGAGTTTGCAAGTTTGCAACACGAAGACGGCTAGAGTTTGCATGTTCGTAAGGCGATTACGGAGTTTTTTTCACAAACTTGCAAACTCGGCGTTGTCGCGTTACAAACTTGTTAACTCGAACCCATCATCACGTTACAAACTTGCAAACTCCCGTCACCTCGTTCAACTGTGCAAACTTCCATTTCTTCGCATTGCAAACTGGCGTTTTATTTATGTCCGCTCTACGTGGCTACATGCATACATGTCCATGTCACACAGGACCAAATTGGGACAAAATTTATTGTGCCACCACCCTATGCTTTCTGGCAACCTACATGAATAAACTGCATGTTGAAAGATGCGGTTGTAGAATACTGAATTTATCCCGGACCATTGTGTGTGAACATAAAATGTCGTCATGGATGCAAATTCGTCTGAGGTTAGTCATGTAGTAAAAGGACTTCTACCTCGTAACGAAAGCATCAACAAGAGCGGTCGCATACGAAAACATTTGCGATTTGCTCGTATATTCAGGATTGCAGCAAATGCAACTATCTTCAGGTGCGAAAATTGTACATAAAATGACAATTGGGAGACATTAATTCCCATGGCATTCTACGAGAATCCCTGCGAGAATCATTCTGTGATTATCATCGTCAAATTTGCATCCTGGGGTTCCCGACCACCAGCCATATAATACCAGCATCATTCCTGGGGGGGGGGGGGGGGGGGGGGGGGGGGGGGGGGGGGGGATGGCAGCAATCATACTGGAGGAGGGGGAAGTTTCGGTTCAGCCATAAACCAGGGTCCACCCTAAGCCTATAGGCATAGGGGAAAAATCAAATTTCATATAGATGAATTGTCAAAGAATATTCTACATGTTTTCAACCCGCAAAAGCCTACTTTGAATTACTAGAAGTTCTAGAGTTGTTACACAATCCAAACATTATGCTTAATTTTATCAACATTAATAGGGACGGGTCACTTTCGATGCCAGTCTAAAATGGGCCGGTCTGCTACACATAGTTTATTTAGTGGTGTTCGCTTCCCAAAACTTTTTGGTTAGTAACTTTCTGTATTCTATATTGTCTTGCAATGTATACCGGTGGTGCTCTTTCCAGATAAAGCTAATTTGATGTACAGAAGTGGATTACCATTAGCCATAATAGTGTGCTGAAGTATGCAGAAATCACGGGCAACCTCACGGGAAGAGTAAGTTTAGGAGTGAAGAATTTACATGGAATCGGACCGAAATAGTGCAATGTATGTCTTGTTTTATTTTACACCAATTCATTTTTGTGTCAAAGCCATGCATTTTGCCTGTTTCACCGCAGTTGGTGCATGATTGTATGTACAATGCAATACCAAGGCACATATGGTTATTTAGAAAAATGTATGGGAAGCTACAGATGGCCCAAAATAATAAAAATCAATTCAAAATGCATTACAATTCGGCATGACTTTGCGGCGTGATCTACCCACTGTTCGTAATAAATAGTAGTCCGGTAGAAACCTTCATGGACCGTAGAGTTGAGTCTATATACAATTTTTTTGCTGAAAATATAGATTAGGGTGTTAGAATAAGAATCTGGACGGTGCCACCTGGGCATCCTTGGGGCATTTTGAGAAATCCAAGACGGCGTCGCCATTAATGATAATTATATATTCAACCCTATTATTTAATCAAATATGGAGTTACTGATATACTTATCTCAATGAAACAGTGCTATGGCACTTGTAACATTAAGTCATATCCAAATTCAAAATGAAGCCAAATCTAATCAATTTAAAATTGCCCTATAACAGCAAATCCCTGCGATAAAAAAATAAACATGAAGAGTACTTAGATATGTGTGAGAACAATTAAAGGTATCTATGAACTTTTAAAAGTTTGTTGTAACATGACGTCACTCAATATGGCAGCCAAAAACGTGGAAATCTTCAAAAAACACTGACACAAATTTATAAATATTACCTTTAAGTATAAATATTGTGTCAATGAACAATTAGAATGTACCTATGATCATACCAAGTGATACAAGGTTAATCCGATGAATATAAAAATGTGTAAATTATAAATGAGTGCAGCAATATATGTGAAAAAAGTAATTCCTATAGTATTTTGAAAACTTTGCCAATTTGGTTTTATTTTCGATTTTGGCGCATTTAAAACAAATGGAAATGTATGTTGTACATTGGTAAGGATCAAGGTACACGTTTCTAATGTCATTGGCACTTGATTTCGATTTGACGGCTGTAATACTTATAATTTTGTGTAAAGTGTGATTTTTTGAAGATGTTTCAGATGTTTTTGGATGCATATTGATTGACGTCATGTTACACTTTGACAAAAGTATCAGAAATAACATTATTGTGTCTACACATTTACCTAAGTAGTTCAGAGTTATTTTGTATCGACAGGTATTTGCTTGAGAGGGCATCCATATTTTAAATTATTGGATTTGCTTACATTTTGAACTTTGAAGTATGACTAATGTTACAAGGCCTTACATTTGTTCATTGGATGAATCGTTTATATCTAGTAACTCCATCGTTTGATAATATAGGGTGAATATATAATATCATTAATGGCGACGCAATCTTGGATTTCTCAAAATGCCCAAGGAGCCCAGGTGGCACCCGGCAGAGTCTTATTCTACACACCCTAAGCTATAATTTTCAGCAAAAAAAAAATTGCTTTTTTTTAATATATACTCACTCACGGTACATGAAGGTTCGACATGACTATGTAGCTCACTGTGTATTCTATATTGTCTTGCAATGTATACAGGTGGTGCTCTTTCACAGATTAAAGCTAATTTGATGTACCAGAAGTGGATTACCATGATCATCATAGGGTGTGAAGAAGAGTGTGCAGAAATCACAGGGCAACCTCACGGGAAGTGTTTTAGGAGTGAAGAATTTGACGGGAATCTGACCGAAATAAGTGAAGGTATGTCTGTTTTTAATTTTTACACCAATTCATTTTTGTTTTTTTTAATCTTAATTTGTAATTTGGCAATTTTGCATGCTTTCACCCAGTTGGGCATGAATTGTACATGCATACCAAGCACAGATGTATTTAGAAAAATGCATGGGAAGACTACAGAGGCCCACGAAGCTACAGATGGCCCAAATAATAACAATCAATTCCAAATGATTGCAATTCGGCATGACTTTGCAACGTGATATACCACTGTTCGTAATAGTTTTAATCATATCATATAAAACAGAATAAATTTCAGTAAAAATTCAAGGATTATGACAAAAAACATATGAGCTTTTGTGATGTGAAATTCTACAAAATTCATGGGGTGAAGTGGGAAAATGATGCCGTCGAGTGGGTGCCCACCTTTCAACTTCTGTTGTCATGAAGTGGCGGCGCCGGGTGGCATGGGGATTCATCCCCAATTTTTCTTTCCCTCTCCCAGTTTGTTCCCCCTCCCCCGGTGGAAAGGAAAAATGACAGTTTTGGGCAAATTAGTGATTTGGAGCCAAAAATAACCCATTTAGGCAAAAATCAGGGATTTGTGGGCCAAAAAATTGGTTTAAAATCTTTAAAATTTTGGATATTTGCCTCCCAGAATTCAATTGTTTTTTTTGAAACAAAAACAATTTCACTTTGTCCCTCGTTTCCCTCACAGAAAAATGCAGGCGCGCCATGGTTCAGATATTGTCCACTATTATTAGATTGCTGGCCAAACATTAACTTGACTGGGGGGAGGGGGGCGGCCGCCCCCATGAGATTTTCAAATTTAGGAAAACAGGGGGTTTGCGAAAAAATTAGGTTTTTTTTTTTCACCAAAAATGAGTTATTTTTGTACTGTTTCGCCCCCACCTATGATGTTTCGCCCTCTAGATTTACCCTGGCGACGCACGGGGTCATTGGTAAATAGTGTTGTAGCCATTGAGCATATGAGTACATTAAGGGTTACAATTCAAGAAAAATACAAACATTTCCAACATCCTTTACGATTTTTGTTTGTATAAGGCAACTAATGGTGAGCGAAATTGTAATACGCAGGAAACTGACGCCGCCTCCACTTGTCTTTTCTCAACTGATAAAAAGTGCCAGACAGGCTCCAGTGTTTTTGCAGCAAGATGTGTTCTTTCCATCATCACCAAAGTTTTACACTGGTGTGAGACGGTCCCCTACAATCGCAATTTCTGTGAAAATTTGTCTGGAGCTGAATTAAGGTGGGTGATCTGGTGTATTTTTTGCTTTTGGTGATCACAACAGTCGGCGAGGATATGTTTCCGCATCGTGAAAATACAAGTTTTAACCCATTCCGTCCGAGAGTCATTGAAAAGCAATCAAGTTGCTCGACTATTGGATCTAATTGAATCTCAGACGTCAAGAACTATTATTTTACCTGCAACGCTTCTCTCGGCCGTTTCCCGCAAAAACTCCCATCTGTTGCTTCTGATTGACTTTGGCCCCCTGCTTCCACAGACGACTTTGAAAAATCAATTGGTTCTGATTGACTTTTGAGACGGCCACGCACGTAAACATGAATTAACGTCGCCATCTTGTATCCACCTGCACCCAGCCCGAAGTCCCACAGGGTTTCCCCCGATGTCGACTTACGTTGGGCCCTCCAAAGTTAGCAGATGTGTCAAGGTAAAATTTCCACACCCGGAAAGTAGAGCGTACATCCGGTCATTGCTTCTGATTGACTTTTCGGCGTGTTACGGGCAGAAACACCTATGATTTTATTGCCGTTCGGCAGTTAATTGGATTTTCGCAAGTTATTCCTCTGCGGAGAAAATGCCCGACAGTCATTGAAAAGCATCAAAAGTATCTAATTGACCGCGTACATCAGTGTTGCTTTCTATTGACTTCGGCGTTTGGGCGGATGTACTTTAGTGGTTGGGACACTATTTTAGTATGGTAGTTAAAAAAGTGTATTTATAGTTGGAATATACAGTGTAAGTTAAATTATAAAAACAATTTGGTCAGCATCAGTGGCGTAGCCAGTATTTTGTTGACGAGGGGGCACCGATTTATGAATGTACCGACACGTGTATTGTACCGACATTTTTTTCCAGGTCAGCTTACCGCTCGCCGGTTGGCCCCAAACTTTTTTACCATCACCTCCAAATTCTGAAGGGTGGGGCAACGCAAACATAGTAATAGGGTAGTAATAGTGACCAATAGCATTATTTTAACCAAATTTAATGAAGTCTACATGCACCACGCGCTCAAAAAACAATTTACCGATTTAGACAAAGTACCGACGGACCCATTATGTCAGACAAAACATCCGGCGGGGGGCACGTGCCCCCCCCCCACTCTGGCCGCCACTGCATGCATTACAGTGTTGCGCAATACAGAGTGCTCTTCACATCTCTGACAACATGAGTATTGTAAAGTTGTTAATATTTTAAAGGGGCATTTCATGGTCTAAGCCTTGCCCCCCCACAATTACCTTAAAAAGTTGACGATTTTATTTTTATATCATCTGAACCTTCAACATTAAATTGTAAATCCATGTGTACCTAATCTTACGGCAAATTTGGTTATATCTGTAAAGAATTCGATTTTGATGTTTGTCCTATAAATGGACAGAAATTACAGCATAGTGACTACTGGGACTGAAGGGAAACAAGCATTCCTCATAAGACAAAACTGCAGGTCGGGATTCGTCGAAAAAGTTGTAATAAGAGATAGTATTCGGCCTGAAAGAATTTTAAATAGTGATGGACACTTAGGATTACATGCTCCTTTAAAGGTGCATTCTGTGATTCCATAACATTCCTGTTTTATCCTGTCTATTTATCTATTTTGTAATTCCATCACCTCCTGTTTTACTCCTGTATATATTTATGAATGACCTTATTGAAGATGATGGGGACATTTTTGTGTTAACTGAAACATGGTGGCGAAACGCGGATTCCTTTTCCCTGTGGTCATTGCTGAGATGCTGCCTGTGGGATAATTCCTTCCTCACTTCCCAGGAATCTGATGACCATGGTGGTATTGGGATAATCCACAAAACCTGCCTAAACAGTTTCAAAATACACCCCACGCATTACACACCTTCTTTTGAGCAGTGGGTGTAATAAATAACAACTAGTTGTTTAGACTCATCCTGGTTATCGCAACCCCTTTCCAGGGAAATGATTTTTTATATCAAAATAAGTCAATTCTTAATGAGTTGATTCTTTCCTTAATGAGATTGCTCGTTCCCGCTAAAACGATACTGCTGGGGGATTTCAACGTGCATGTCGACCTCCCGCAAAACCCGAGTCGATTCATTTTTTGGAGATTCTGCTGCTAATGGTTTTAACCAACAGATCCATGGCCCTACCATCAAGATGGTCACACTCTGGAACTGATCATATCTCGTCTTGAGATGGATTAGTTGCTGGTGGGGCCTTCCTTGCTGGCTCGCTTGATCATCGCTTGATGAACTGTACGATTAACAGCCAGAAATCACCACTCATGGGAACTATGTGCCAACCATCAGAATATAAAAGAATATGACAAGGACTCTTTCTCAAATGACATTTCATCCATGCTTGGCAGTCTTGACCTTCGGTGAGGCTCAGGTTGATTGAGGTGCTTGGTAAAATTTGGAGGTAGTTCTTTAATTAGTGGACTCGATTCCCATGCACCTCCTCAACAGCGTACCCGCATTATTAGACCACAATCACCTTTGTTGAATAAAGATACTGATGATGCCAGACGTGAACGTTGACGTTTAGAGAGAAAATGCGGTAAAAACTAGAAATAGGGTCGATCTGGATGCATACAATGTACAACAGCAGTGATGGTAAATATTCATCATGCTAAGGAGGTTATTACAGAGAACAATTAGAAATGCTAACAACAAAAAAAAACCATGTTTGCTACTTTGAATAAGTTCTGAACACCAAAACCAAACAACGTCCTAACTGTAATTCAGGCTATGACTAGTAGCTCATTTGCCAGCTTTTTCAGCGACAAGGTATATACAAAATCAGACGGGACCTGATAATTATCCAGGTCTATAACTCGCATGCATGATCCAAGTGGGACAATACTTGATGAGACCTTTCCAATGCATGAGTTTAATCCAGTCACTGTTGAAAAGGTAACCAGGTCATTATGTCAACTCCATCAAAATCTATCCCTTAGACACCAATCCATTGGTGTTACTTAAGGAGAATGTTTCAACTCTGGCTGAGCCATTACCACTGATCATTAACAAGTCTATCAGCACTGGTTTTCCAGCTAGCTCGGGAAGCTGCTGTGACACCCATTCTCAAAAAGCCTTACCTAGACAAAGAGGTGATCAAAAACTATCGCCCTGTCTAATATTAGCTGCGTGTCTAAGATCATGGAGGAAAATAGTGAGTGCCCAGATAAAGGCTCATCTTGTCTCAAATGACTTTAATGAGAAGTTTCAGTCAGCTTACAAAGAAACGGACCAGCACTGAACGGCACTTCTGGTGTCAACGACCGATATACCTCAATGCATTCAAACAGTAAGGCAGTTGCTATGGTGCTGCTAGATTTTCTGCAGCTTTTGATACTGTGATCATGCCATTTATTTTTGGATAGGTACGTGATACTTTCAAAAATTCAAGGTACTGTTTACAGTGATTCGTCTACCTGCAGAACCGATCGTTTCGTGTGCGCTTGGGGATGCAATTTCAAACAAGCCTCATTCTACCTTTCGGTCTTCCTCCGGGTTCTGTGGCGGGCCGCTCTTTTTCATAATGTACAAACATACTGTATGCATCAATCATCCGAAGCACAATTTGCTTACCACTGTATTGCTGATGATGTACAGCATATTTGACATTGATCCTAAGATTGATGGTGATGCCAAAAACTGCTGTCAAAGCCCCCTCTTTGTATTGATGAAATCAGTGAGTGGGTGCGCGTAAAAACTCAAATTGAATGATGAAAAGAGACAGAATTTTTCATCGATGTTCATCCTATTACACAAATCGCTCAAAAATATTACCATCAAAGGGTCGGGACAGGGATGTTCCTCAGTCGTGGCATTGAGAAACCTTGGTGTCGTGTTTGATCAGACAATGTCTATGCCTGAACATGTAACGGTCATCATAAGTCTGTTAACTTTCACCCTTCGCAATATTTTCCGGATCCGCCGCTTTATCCCATTTGAGCGGTGTCCACTCCATCTGTCGTCAATGATTTACTCGCATTGACTATGCCAATTCACTTTTGTATGGAATGTCGGTCAGAGACCGGAGTAAACGTAGATTGTAAAATAGAGCAGCCAGGCTGGTGTTCAGATTGATAGAAGGACACCAGCCAAACCACTTCTTAAACGAGCTTCATTGGCTACCAATTAGGGAGCGCGTGGTCTTAAGCTTACTTCTTACTTACAAGGGCATTTCCGGACATTTGCCATCTTACTTGTCCTAATACCTCTCTTTGTATATTACGGCAGGCAGGATTGCGTTCGCAGATGACAAGGACGCTCCTCATGTTTCCGCACAAAAGGTAAGTGGGGAAGGGCTTTTTTTTCAGCAATGCGGCCCCGAGCCTATGGAACTCTTGCCTATCTCTGGTCGCCCACTCCAAGTCATTGTTACTTTTAAGAAAGCTCTAAAATTCATGCTATTCCTAAGAGTTGATTTGTGTGCTTAAATGTGGGGGTTTTTTTGTTATGCCTCAATGATATTAATTATGCAGCTGTTTTCTTTTTTTATTTTTAGTTTTATGTTAAGTACCTTAAACAAAAAAATTCTTACACCCATAGTAATACAAAGGTATTGTAAACATGAACCATGTTTTAGGCAAATAGGTAAATTACTCTTCTATTTTGTAAGCGCTTTGACCTGTTTTGAGAAGGCGCTATAATCAAATGCCGTTTCGGTATAGTATAATTGCTCGCTCGATTAATTATGAGAAATGTCATTCAAAACTTTAGTTGATCTGACCTTGCTCTCTCCTCTCAGACCTCTCCTTTTCCTGGTTTTGGTGATGAGCAAATGTTGTTTACACGGTCCCATAGGCTACTGTGCCTAATTTCTGTCCGTCTACGGACAGATAATACAAAATGCAAATTCTTACAGGGACAACCGATTTGAATGTAAGATTGGAAACATGGGAGTATGATCGTGACGGTTCAGACGATAAAAAAACTCAAATTTTTCGGAAAGTCGGGGGAATGAGGTGTGAATCACAAAATGCCCCTTAGCAGAACCCTAACAATGATATCTAGGTGAAATTGCAGCCATTTTTGGCAAAGCAAGAACCCTACAATGATATTAGCTGAAATTGCCAGCCATTTTAGGCAAATCCCAGCTTTTTGAGGGGTAAAAATTAGTATGTGGACCATGTCATAATTCTAGCAATGCCTGGCAGTAGGGTTGGTGGTAATTAATCAAATCTTGAAAATAATGGTTTTTAGTAACTTGTGGAGTTGGAATTTTGGACATCCAATGTACATGGCAAATTTCAAGAGATTAAAAACTTGTTAGAGACTTTTACAGAAAATTGGAGACACTAAGTCATCATACATTGCTATCTATGCAGATAGCACTACTGACAGCAGCATAAAATATCATCAAGCTCTGTGAAGTGCAATTCATTGGTTATTAAGCTTCCATTTCTGCATTTAACCGTCCGAGCACTTTCTGACACCTCTGAGGCTAGGTTTGGCTGTGACCCTTGATGAATTTAGCAGTCTTATAGAATAAAGCCACAAGTCCACCTTTTTTTGTGTTTTCTGTTAAGACGCTAAATTCTAGCATCACAAGTGCCCAAGCTTTGAGCTAGCCAGCAATTTAAAATTGACTTTTTTAAGAAAGACATTAGGCGGGGACAATTTTAGGCATCACATAAATCCGAGTTCGCCTTGTTGAAAAACAGTAACCAAAAGTTCCTTGACCTGTCATTCACAATGGAGCACTCTTTGGAATATCGCAGTTGGTGGCTGTGTATTTTGATATAGATTAAATATTGAGTAATAGTCCCTCTTTACAGATATTTGCCAAAAATTGTCATCTGTGTGTTTGCACGTAATCTGCTGTTATGTGTAAAGCACCCTCACATAAATATAAATGTCAATTTGAAGAAAGAAAGTGTAAAAATTCCATGCAACTTCCCGAATGGATTGTGACCAAAAATATGAAAACCATAAATTTACAATCAGAAAACCAGATAAAAACTAACAAAAAAAAGTGCATATCAAGGGTAACTGGCTTCCCCATCTTGGATAATGTGCATTTTCTCCCTGGCACTGTATAGATTTGCACTTTCAATTATTTTGGTCTAGGATGTGATGAGTTTTTGTGGTGAAGTCAAATGCATTATACAATGGTGCATGAGTTATACATTTTTGCAATGATCCAATAAAGGTTCAATAAATAGATTCCAACTGCAAATTGCTCTGTGGTCTGTGCATGTCATTCATGTGGTATTTTTTATTTCAAAAGGAAATGCCTGCCGTTGAGTAAAAAAAGGGACCCCATGCAGAGTAAACTTACTAACACTGGTGAGTAAAATGTTTTTGCTTGCTGTGATTAAAATTTTATAAATAGATGAGTAAATTTTTACTCACAGTAAATGAGTAATTTTTACTCAACAGTAACTGATTAAAGATACATGAGTGGAGTAAAAAGGGAACAACCCTTCCTGGTTGATTCAACTTTTAATCAGCGAGGGTGATTAAAATTTTACTCCACGATGATAAACTTTTAACAGCGGGGTTGATTAAAATTTTACTCCATGTTGATTACAATTTTACACTTTAGATGAGTAAAAGCTTTAGTCTCTCAGGTTGAGTAAAGTTAATCAGCTGGAGGGTGGTTCCCTTTTTAAACATCCAACATTAAAAGTTTACCACTAGAAGAGGAAAAAATATTTAAGGGTTTAAGTGAAATTCAAACATATATATATATATTTGACTAACAGATAGAAGAGAAAGTCAAACCCAGTTGCCTCCCATGCTAAAAACATATGGGGATACACGATCGTCAGCTGTGAGGATCGTGGTATGTTCCACAGCGACATCGGTTAAGTTCTTGATCTTTCTGGATTCAGATGACTCGAACCCTACCTAACTGATGAAAAAACAACTAGTCCTAGCAACAGGATTGGATGAAGGTAGAGAAAAAGAAAAGGGAAAAAAATCACAGGAATTATAATTAGTGATTGGACTGCAACAGAACAGGATACGTATCAGGAGGCAAAATGTTGTGTAAATAGGGGAATGTCTTCAGCCGTGACTTGAAAATAGTTGCTGACGGAGCTAAAGCGGATTACTGTTAGGGAGTTAATTCCACAAATGTGCTGCGGCGTAAGCAAAAGATCTATCACATAGAACTTTGTTGATGAGTTCGCAGATTTACTCAGCTGGGCGCAAGAAGATGATCTCAAAGTTCTTTGTGGTGAATACAGCTGGATGAGATCAGGATATGGGCAGGTGACATGCTGTGAATGGCCTTATAGGTGAGAAGTAGAATCTTAAAAAACTGCCCTCTGTTTAATTGGAAGCCAATGTAGTTGGTAGAGAGTGGTGTGATATGGTCTCGTCGACGGTGTGAAGGACAAGACGTGCAGCTGCATTTGAACTCGCTGAACATTGGTCATGTTCTCTTTCTGGAAGACCATAAAGCACGGAATTGCAGGAAACCAGCCTAGATGTAACAAAGGCGCTGGACCAATCTGATGGTAGATTTTTAATCAAGGTACTGTCGAAACTTCCCAATTTTCCTTATTGGCGCCAAGCAGCTTTGCATAATTAAAAAATAGACAAATTAAAAATCTTACACAACTTATCAAAAGTACTCTAAATTACAATTTAAATTACATAATAAAAAAGCAGCAATGATGATGAAAGTACCCAAGCACAACAAAATAAACCCCCAAATCATGGTCAGAATTTGAACACTAGTTTGGAGTAGGTGCCATTGTGGATACTGACCCCGAAAATGACCACATGATTTAGTGTGGTGGGGTAGTTGGAAGGGGACCTGGGTAGTTGGGAAAATTCACCTGGTTTAGAGGAAAGGGGTGAATCTGGGGTACTTGGGAAGGATGACCTGTTGCATCTGGGGCTCAGAGGCTGAAAAGGGGATCATGGGTAGTTGGAATTGGACCCATGGGTAGTTGGAACGTGGACCCTGTGGTTAGTTAGGCTCTTGAAACTATCGGGCATGGCAGTTATTAAAGGGTACCCAGCAGTGGCGGCGCAGGGGGGGGGGGGGAAATTCCCTCGACACTTTTTTCTGCCCCATCTTCCAGCAGACGAAAAATGACATATTTGTGGCAAAAATCAGAGATTCCAGGCTAAATCACCAACTTTGTAGGGATCTACCACAGCTCAACCACAGTTACACTTGAGAGCGTTTTCATTTATACTTAGAACCATAAACCCGACTTCTGGAATTGGAAAAACTGATCTCTGCACATGACTGCACCACGACCTTCTCGGGTTGAAGTCGATATTCGAAAAAACCCCATACTAAGAAGACCCACTATTCAGAAACCCACTACTCAGAAGGCCGCTATTCAGAATTTAACGGACATAGCGTGCCTCCTGAATAAAGGATTCTGTACTAGTGGGCTTTGTTGTTGTATTTATTTTAAAACGACAGCTACTCCGAATGTTGTTCGGACTGACGGGTTTCTGATTAATGGGTCTTCTGGTCACTCAGAAACACGTTTCTCGAAGGTCCGCCTATCAGATTCTGATTAGTGGCATTTTATGTGTTTAAACCAAAGAGGTTCGATATAGATAGAGAGGTAAAGAGTTACGTTTATCTTTAGAAATTAATCGCTTCGAATGTTTTTACCGACCCACAAAGAACGAGTGTACAACAATAGACGCAATGGATGCCTCCGCTTCTTCCACACTAATGTGGTGCCGCTTTGTATTACACTAATCGGTAGTGATACAAATTGTATGTTGTGTTAGAGGTGGCCATGGTTGTAATAATAGTGCACCTGCATAATGGGTCAGATTACGCTTTTCCCATAATGAATGCGTCCGCTTAGGTGAAAAGATGCATTAATTGAGGCGGTTATTTAAATCAAGACGACGACAAGGTAATTTTTGCATGCGCGTCCCTGTGTGGCCTGGGTAGGACTAAATTTAACCACCCACTAGCACCCAACATCCCAACAACTGAATTGTGCCGGATGTTGTATCGAAATTAACATTATGTGGTATACAAGCAACCCAAACTAATAAATTCGTGCAATATTCAAAATGTCAGCGACCAGCACGGACGACAGGTTTGAAGGGCTTCACCCCTTGGTTTAAACGGGCCCGTTATTCAGACGACTTGTTAGTCAGAATATTTTTGACAAACTTCGGGTTTATTTTATGAATAACGGGCCTCGAGTAAGAGTAGTAAATGGGTTTTCTAAGTCAGTCAGAAAACTTAAAGGAAGGGGGTCCATCAGTCAGAATCATTTAGTAGCAGGGTCCTCTTGACCATATCGAGAATGGTACATAATTGCAATGCGCCTTTATTTAACCCTCGTCCAACCCGGCTGATTTATGTAACACTGGTGGGGTGGGGGGTCCATGCCGAACCTCCCCGTGACCGTGGATTGTAGTGTAACTTTTGATACTAAAATAAGTACCGACATTCCCAGCGCCTTCTTCTATGCACGGCGGCCTCGCAATTTTCGTAACTAAGTACAGTAAAATTTAATTTTGTTTAAAATCACACAAACAATAGTTTTTAACCAATTTTAGTCAAAATAGAAAAAAAAAATAACTTAAAAATGTTTGCAATGGCGTACTGCATTATCATCAAACACTGGAAGATTCCTTGGCGCTAAATGTGCGCAAAGGATGTCGAATCGATTACCTAAAATAATTTTGCGACACTTCGCGGATTGTGTTGTATGGCAAGTTAAACGTACTTTAGTTTTTTTTCTTTAAAACTTATTTTTCATTTGGTAAACTTAGTTATATCAAGAGACACAATAGTCAGCCGCACTACCCTCACCGGCTTGGAATGGGTGTTCGCTTTATGTTTGAAGTTGATTCTAGGGTAACAGTTCCCTGGAAACACGAGTTCCGACCCTTTAATGACATAAAAGGCCCAAAGTGCCATGCCGGGGGGGTGTTCCCATTTTGGGGGTCAAATTCCATAATAAAGTTTAAGTGGCCTATTTTCTTCCTTCTTATTTAAGGGTCTCATATGGTTTTTCGGGCATGTGAAATTGTTTGGAAAACTTCAAAAATCCAAAGGCTTGCCTTTTTGCAAAAATTCAAATGGCGCCAAAATGTTCCCTTTTCAAAATACCCCCTATGTGATCACTTTCCCATCTATTTGATTAATGAGTTTCCTATTTTACATTGAAAAAACCCTCCATATTCGCCACTTTTCAATTTCAAAAATGGCTGCCAGGTGCAGCAAATCAAAAATGGCGCCCAAATGGCAACCAAAATAGACCATGATTGAGAAGGATCCCTTTTGCACCCACAAAACAGCCTAATTTCAGGCATGATTCTGGTGTCCTGTGTTTTCAGTAGCAAGGAGGACCATGAAATATTGTTGACGATATTAGATTCGTTGGTTATGTTAATTGCGTGGAGGCCATTTTAAACATTCAAAATGGCCTGTCAAGCTGTCATTTTTGGCCATATCTCCGTTTCTGAGTATTTTAGGATTCAGAGGAATCATTAGAAGCATTGTGGACAATATGGATCCGTTGGATTCCTTATTTGGCCATAGGGCGGTCATTTTGAAGTTCAGAATGGAGGCTAAGCTGTCACATTTTGCCAATATACTCTTCTCTGAGCCCTGTAGGGAACAATTCGAGTGTCTATGCCCATATTTAAGGGGCAAGGAATCCAATAAGCATATTTATAGCAAGATTGGATCATAGCTTTTTGTCAGTCGGTTTGTGGCTGCCATTCTTGAATATTCAATATGGTCACCAAATTACCCATATCCCAGAGAGAAGCAAGGAGTGATGCCCTATCCTCAATTTCAAGTTTTCAATTAGAACATTGATGGTATTATTGGTTCATTAATTGGTTGTGGTAGCATCTTGGTTTCAAGATGGCTGCCAAGCAAAAAGTGGTTTTGAAAAATCATTAGCTCTGTAAAACACATTGAAGTGAGGACTTATAAAGAAATGTCTTCAACATACAAGACATGGGGAAAACAGGATGTTCCCATAGCCGAGCAAATGTTTCATAATTCAGGCTATTTCTTTTATTTTTGATTGGACTTCCTAGGTAAACGGTATTAACACTTTTGGATAATGTTTGATGCACTCAGTGTGTGGTGATGTGTGTGGGGGGGGGGGGGGCTCATGTAGAAGGGGGATCACGTAGAGGGATCACGTAGAAGGGGCTCATGTAGGAGGGGCTCACACAACCCCCCCGCTACTGAGGGGCCTCATGTAGACCCCTCCTGAAAACCAAAGTTTTCTATAGTTTGAAGGATGCTGAATCAGAATATTTCGGTCCAACATCTAGGAAACGTGGGGAACATTGTTAAATAAGGGGGGTAAAATTAATACAGGGGTAAATTTGATATCAGTCAAATCTCTTAAAATTAAAACCACTGTTTGCCATATAATAACGATTAAGAAAGGTATAGTTTGTTCAGGTTCCGACCGTTAGTTACGGATAATGCCTTGATAAGGTTCAAGGTCATCAGGGGTACAAACTATCCACGCTCAGATTTTGTTCCAACTGGGTCAAATTCTTTGCTTCTTGACATTAATGAAACGGAAATACATTTTAACCTCTTTGATTGAGAGCTCTGTATAACAATTTTGAGGTCAGATTTTGGAGTCCCTATAGACCAATGTTGACCCTATTACGTTTTTGCCACACAAATCACATGCAACCAATACCAAAATTAGTAAAATAAAAGGCCAGGCGAACAATTTGGACACCACTTTAAAAAAATCGGGGCAAACTGGGGGGGGTAGTTTTTACCCCGCAGAATGGACCTTGAACCTTAACACAGGGCTGTACCTGTGTAATTTAAGGTCGATCTTACGCACACTATATATTTTTAATCTTATAATCGAGAACAAAGGTGGTACTTTTAAAAACATTTTTTGCCTGATTTCTAAATTTAACCTTGTATAAATTGACCGCTTATTTTACACCATTCCCTCTTATTTTGCCCAGAGGCTGGACCAAATCATTCTGATTCGACATAGAAAAACATCTTCAAATCTTCTGCCCCAAACTTCCAGATATGATTCTCATTTAAAATAAGCTTATTTACAATTGATAGTCACTTGCTCATTTGTGGGTTACCTTTCCCACATGTTTCAGAACATTTCAACATCTTTCTTTTAAGCTTTGCTGTTATTTATGATCCCATATGTCTGTTTTTCTTCTGCTATTATATTCCAAGTATGTTTCTGATAATGCGTCCATTATCAGTTTGCAAATTGTATTTTGAAACTAGTTCTACATACACCAAACAAGCGTGAGATAAGACTACGTTTAGCATTCATTAGTTAACATTCTGGTATTGCATGTGGATGTTTTTTCCCTCCTTCCCCCCCGCCTTATTTAATTAACGGCCGGAAACTACCATTTACCGCACGTAGATATATACAGGGTGAGTTAAAAAGATTTACACTAGTATGGTTTGAATTTTTCACAGCCATTGAAAAATCTACCAAAGATACGGAGTACCATATATAAAACAACAGATTATTTCACCTACTAGAGAAATTTTGAATTTTGAGTTTCGATTGCGAAGTTATGCTACTTAAAGAGAGGTACCAGTTTTTCACTCTGTCCACGGGATCTTCTGTTGTGGAATTTGGCCAAAGAGACTACTTTGGATGAGTCTACACAAAGTACATTCTGGCATTCTTGATTGCTTGATACTCTGTGTAAACCTTCATAAAAAAATGGGTAAACTATTTCATTAATATGAAATTCAATAACAAATTATGGATCTTACAACCAAATTTTGGGCATACTTCAATAAATGTCGAAAGTGATCAATATCCTTTCGCGAAACTGAATGCAAATAGGCGGCACCCTGTGAATACAGCCGGCTGACCCAAATTTCCACCGACTCCTTCATAACCTGAATGGGTGGGGAGGGGGGGGCGCTACTTTGGGGAGGAAATCAATATGGAACATTACACAACATTCAACATCCATATGTCTTCCTTTTGCATGTCTCATTTGCTTAGGCAAAAAAAAAAAATGTTTATTGATTACCCCCCCTACCCTAATTTTTTGAAAATTAAGCCCTGTACAAAAGTCGACCTCCCCTAACCCTAAATTTTTTTATATTGATTTCAAAACCTTAATTTTTCAAGTTGTTTTACCCTGAGTTTTTTTAACCGCTTTTCTCAATATTTTTTGTGTTTTTTGTTGTTCGGGTTGTCACTTGGCAACTTTCTTTAAGATTTTCAAGGATAAGAGTCAAACGTATACAATATAAGGTGTGATGATTTGATAGTCAGTAATGCAATTATTAAAAAAAAATCTTCCGACCCGCCCATACCCTAATTTGCACGGCCCGTTACTCAATACAACATTTTTTTTTTGGCCTTAAGCTTATTTCCTGGTAGCCAGGGGAAGAAGACAATGCGTTCCTCCCATGCCCCGCTACTGTCATTGACTATTGAATATTATCAACCACAGTTGTTACAGACTAGGTACTGGGTACTTTATAACAAAATAACAAAACTAATGCTTAAAAGGAACAGTAAAATGACAGTAACTCACTGGCTTTGCTGCTGTGCAAGGGAAGAATTGGTGACAACGTGGGCAATATGGGGTTTGGGCGCCTTTTCCGTTAATTTACCATATCTTGCAATCTCCGTAAAATAGTAAAGTTTAGATGTTTTTACCAATGGACATGGATATAATGAGCTATTGTTTTCATGTATAAATAACAATTTCTAAACTTATTAACTATTTTTGAAGATTTACCTGAAATCAAGCGTAAATCTTTTTGACTCACCCTGTATTGTAGAACCGTACACATTTACATGTGCGGAGTCTTGTCCGTCGCTTAGATCCTTGTAAATCAAACAGCCGTTGTACGTTTATTCTCATTTGTTCACATATACCAAATGACCGCTGCGTCATCCCATCTAGCTCTCCCCACCCAACTCCAGACAAAGACTAACTTTAAATTCTGTACTCAAAATACAAGCCTTATATTTACCAATCAGTCCTAGCTTTTGCACTGCATGCTTGATACCACCCTCACATGTGCTACCCATGTGCTTCTTATCCTACCTAGTAAAGCCCTTCTCACAGGAAGCCGGGTCCGTGCCCAACAATACTTTTCTTGGAACCCCACCCGAAAGCCTTTTAACAGGTACTTCCATTCACTACCAAATATGCATTTCTATGGCCAACCTACTGTACTAATCAACAAGTAACATTTTATATTTAATACAATTTTGCAACAATATTTTAGGCCTAAAATACCTATTTTCGACATATCCACCTGATAACCATGGACAGCATGCATCATTATTAGCTAGCTAGTGTAGTTGCATATTCACACATGCCTATTATATAAGGGGTTCCCAAAAGATAAGTTCCCCCCCCCCTAAAATTAGACATTCGTTTCATAACTTCACTTAGAACTGGATTTTAGAAAATTTGTTAAAAAGTTTATGAGAGAAAACATTTGGCTCTGCGACAAAAGTCGTTGCTTTTTTTCAAAAACACCGTTGGCCTCATCACACCTCGCCTTTTCCAAAAAAGGATGTTGGTCAGAAAAAAGTGGCACTTTCCCGTATATCAAAGGTCTAAAGTCAAAAAAAGTAGCCATTTGCAACACAATGATTTTCGTTTCCTTTTTTAATTGCGGTCTGAATAATAAGCTTAAAACCATTGACGCAATAGCAAACAAATAAACAAACAAGACAATATGCAGGAAAACAACAAAAGATGTAAGCTTTCATTCATCAGTACAAATAGCTCATGTTTCCCTTTGCATCTTGGCCTCTTTTTTGATGAATAAGAAGGTAATGTTTGAAATGCCTTGTTTACAAAAAAATCAAAATGTACGCTTAGTGTTTTGGCCATTCAGCAGGTTGAGACTCAATAGTCAAATTGTATTCCTTCACTGGCACTGATGACATCAATGGTAGTGGTTTCCACATGATGTTTTACCAATTGCTGATGTTCTGTTGATGAATGTGGCTCATGTTCGGTGGATTATTCCACCACGTTGAGCCGTGTGCGTTTCTCCTTTTATCGGTCGACTGCGTCACATTTCAACCTGGCTAACTTACAGACATTATTTACCCAAATCTCATCTCATTATTTTTGACTTACGATATTTGTCTTGTTTTGTTTTATTTGGTTACCTATGCGCGTTAATGTTTTAAAGCTTATTTACTTCAGATTCGCAATGCATAATAAAGAAAGGAAATGAAAGCGTTTTGTTAAATTGAATAATTTCTTTACTTCAGTCCTTGAATACGGTAAAGTGCCACTTTTTTGACAACATCATTTTTGGGAAAAAGGGAATTTGTGTTGATGCCAAATGTTTTTTTTTGAACAAGCAAACGAACTTTTGTGGGCAGAGGCCAAGTGTTTCGCTCTCTTAAAACGTTAAAAATCTTCCTAAACAAGCCATTGTCTAAGGTGAAGTTATGCAACGAAATGTCCTCGAATTGTAGGGGGAACTTATCTTTTTGGGAGCCCTTGTAATATATATGTTTTTCAGTGTTGAATACAGATTAAGAATCACCGAATGTTGAATAATATTTGGTGCTTAAAATATAAATATGCTCCGCTCTTATCTTTGTCAACTACTTTATTTTGCTTATATTTGAATATTATTTAATCTATTTATCGATCTGTATGTCTATCTTTCCCTATCTGCCGTCTGTACTGAGGGCATAATTATGTGATTCCATTCTTATGTATTCCCTTTTATTTCCGTCATGAGTTGCTGAATTTGCTTACTTGCTGTGTAATGTCATTTCACAAAAGAAAAGTCACACAAGAAACCAGCTAATACCTCTCCGTTTAGCTATCCCTCCAACCTTCCATAAATATCATTCTGTATCCGGTAATCTGTTGATTGTTGTATGTGTGTGTTTTTATGTTTGGGTGTATGGTGTCTGGGTACGTGGGGTTGTAATGTGTTGTGGTATGTGTGTGGGGTGGATGCCGACCATTATATATAATAACCTGGTCCGTTCACGGAAACGCTGTCGTAAATCTATATACGTGCATTCTGCCCCGAGCCTGACTGAACCACAGAGTTTTCACTCCGTTGTGTCCAATTTTTGTACGAAATTTAACCACCTAGAATGAGGTCAGAACAACCTCAAATCAGCAATAAAAATGAAATGATTATTAATTTGTGCTGGCAAATTAGGTGGCAACAGTTTTTTCAAAACGCGAAAACTTGAAACAAAAAGACGGAAATTCAATGACGGTTTTCGAAAACTTGTTTTATGTTTATATATACTCTAGAAGACCCAATTACATATATTTAGCAAAACAACTTGCCATTTGAAGGCAATCTTGTATTCTTGTACGGGGTTGCAAAACACACAGTCCATTTCCCATAAACTTTTTACAGTACCGGTTTAGCAACTTCTACGATGAAATTGTGTTTCGCACAATAAAGGGTCAAAATGTTTTTTAATAGTATTTAACTAGATAATTGTTTTACTAACATGTAATGTGTGCACACTACAGCCCAAAAATGGCATGGTTTCTCTGATTTTGAAACATTTTGCTCAGTCGACTTGCCGTTAGTGCCAAGGGGGGAGGGGGGTCCATGGACCCCACTAATTTACTCATTAACGTTTTTTTTTTTTATGATAACGATGAAAAGAAGGGCATTTAAAAGGTCAGAAATTACAAAAAAATTCCACTAATGAATCCCATGCGTAAAGTGGCCAGCGTGAAGTGTTAACAAACAACTATTTTGAAAAAGGTTTGTATGTGGGTAAGGGAAGTAATACGTTTATGTAGTACGTGCTTATTGTTCAATGGAGTAACGCTTTGGGTTAGAAACATACGTTAGTGGTTAGCGTATGGACTTTTCGTGAAGCGGACCCTAATTTTTCATCATCAGGGCCGTAGGCAGAGGGGTGCGGTGCCCCCCCCTCCCCTAGCCAATAACATTGACAAGGTTCCGCTTTACCAATGAATCCGCTTTGTCATGTGTGAATGTTCGCTTTGGTGGTTTAAATTTGGCGCGTGTTATTTTCAGGGTTGTTGTGGTTACCCCGACTATTTTTTGGTCAATAAGTGGTTTTGCACGCATTACTTACTCCGCATTACTAGTATAATTATAGTGTTTTGTTAACGCCGATGATGTATCATCGATCCTCCACTCTCCCCCCCCACCCCCCCCCCCCCCCGCTCTTCAGATTTTGATGCGACGGTAAAAAAAAATTGGTGCAACCGGCGAGCGAAGCGAGCCTACAAAAATTGTTTCTCGCCAAAAAAGGAAAAGGTCCACTTCTGGCAATCACGCACCCGCCCCCCCCCCAATAAAATTCCTGGCTACGGGGCCTGTTCATATTGATCATAATCGTGTCTGCCTGGCACAATATAATGCCTCTGGCGTTTGCCGGGGTTGTCCTCTACATACACAGTTTTGGTGAGTGTAAATTATCTGTAACAAAATTAGTAACATCTTATAGCTCATAGTTATACAAAAATACGAATGGAGAGACATAATTGATATCATGTACATTAAAAAGCACCAAAACATTTACAAGATCCTAGTAATTCCCAATGTTGAGTCAAAAAAAACTTCATTCAAAATAAAAATATTAAAATAGTTTAAGAATTATTTTTGCTCATATGTTTTTTTTCGTTAGGTTCTGAAGAGGTATATACAGGCTTTCCAGAACAGTTTAATCCTGTTATTGGCCGTTTTGATCATCGTTTTACATATAGTAATATGGGCTTCAACAGTGATTTGCGTAAACCAGTTTAACACACCAAATTAGTGTTAACTATAGAAGGTGGGAGAATACTTAAAGGATTATAAAAATATATCCCGGAGATTACAAAAGAAAATGCTGAGTGAAAAAAAAAAATCATTTTCCAAATAGGAAAGTTCAATGCAAGATAGCTAGTGTAAGACCACAGTTTACTTTGGTTCAGCAGGATTTCATGGTTTTAACCTACAACAAAACTTGGGAACCATAGAAGGTTTTGTAATCCGCTTGAAAAAACAATGCGATATTTAGTTTTAATTCCAATTTATTTACAGAAAACGTCAGCTTTAGTTCTCGCAATTTTTGGACGCTGAGTATACTGTATTTGTGCAAACTAATTACCTTAGAGATGTCAAACCAAAATCTCTGAGCGATTTCATTATGTTCATGAACTGAGACATTGATATGGGGTGATTTTCAATAACTGATTCTTTCATGATTGAACAATTGTAATTTAATTTGTTGGAGATATTTTACTAATAATTATGTTACAAAATAGACCATTTTATTCAAACTGATGTTTTTGTCGAGAAGAAATCGATACCATCTGAAATTAGATGTGTGGATTGTCTTTGCTATAATGTGTTGTGGTATACGTCAGTGTCAGTCTCTCCACATTGTATGGCTAAAATCGGCCAAACAGAATTTTTAGGTCTCTCCGCAAAATTGACGTAGTTTCTGAACCCAAAGTCCGAAAGACACCAAATAAAAATCTTCTGATAGCCTGTTTATCCCTGTAAACAACCAAAGCAAGTATTCAAGGAAAAATAACGTTTAACCTTTGAAGAAAAAATCTTTCCTGAATGTAGGGTTTTTATATTGACTCACACTGTACACTAATCCGCATAGTCTTGTAGTAGGTCCATATATGACCCCACCATAAAGACTCTCCACAAAATGTTGTGATGGTTTCTAGGCAACAAATCTCGATGAAGCAACTTTGGCATCCTTGAGTATTTTGAGATAGGGAAGGGTGGGAAATTAACAGGGGAAATGTGTAGACATTTCATATGGGGTTGAAAGATGTATAGACAACAACTTTATGCAGTACCAAAATTAATCACTTATTGCTTAAATCTTATCGCAATTACAGGTCCATTACGGGGTCCGTAATGGGGTGTAAAACATTTTCTTTTCGCAAAATGTGCTTGAGACAAAGTGTTTTTGGCCTTGTGAAATTATATAAAAAGTGCACTTACCGCAGACATTGTTTCTCTCAAGCAGTTCATCTAGCTTATGTGGATTCCAATTTTTCCGTTTGATGAGAGGGCCTGGATAATCAGTAAACCATAGGTCGTCTGGAACGGCAAAGCTGCAACCGCTGGCCATGATTGGGGCCGCCGCCAGAGCTCGGCAAGAGCAACGCTCCGTCTTATGCAAGGACCAACGCAATGCACCTTTGTCCGGATCGTACCGTTTCTTGAGCATGCACAAATATCCACGGGTATCTTATTTTAGTCAAGAAAACAAATCATTACATAAACGTTTTATTTGTCAAAATTAATAACTGCAACTTCAAGTTTCTCCGCTTGAAGGCCCATTGTGTCATCATTAACCTCAGGAGGGCGCTTAGCTAATATAACCGCAGATTTTCGCGGTAGACGTTTCATATAGAAGTCCCATTGATGCAAAGGAGGTATTACAATTGATTCCGTCATGCATGCGCTGTATGCGGTTGTGCAGTAGTACTTGACGGAATGAATGGCAATACCTCATTTGCATCAATGGGACTTGTATATGAAACGTCTTCCACTATTGCACAGAAACTTCCTATAGTATGGTTATAAATCAGAATCCCATTCTACAGCCTGTCTAAAAAAAGTGGTACAATCAGAAAAAATTGGTTAAATATAAAATTTCAAAATAAGTCATTCTTACTTGGCATAATATTAAAGAATAAAAACCAGGCCTTCCAATGGGGTTTGTTTCATCTTATTTGCTTTTGTCAACCAAATGTATATCAATTTAGTGCGATACACCAAAATCGATTTTGTGCCACTTTTATGGATGGGCAGAGTTGTTTTGCGCAGTTATGCCATGCTGCCTTGAAACTCACAAAATATTCCAACTTGACAAAAGAAACAAAACACAGATTAGAGTAAACAAAGGAAGTCTAGTTTTATCGTCACAAGTTTTAATAGTCAACATAATCAGTTCAATGATAAATATCTTCTTTTCATGAATAATAAACAATACAAAAAATGATTGCACGTCAATGAAATGAAGCTTTGAATTTATTACAAAATTGGTATCTGTAAAAATCATGCCAGAAGGAATGTAATTGCGACCAAAATAACCCTCCAAATCCAAAGAAATGGTTTTAAATATATTGCACTATCTTTGTGCATTTTACTAATTGTTGAAGTCAATAAAAAATTGAATTAGGAAGCAAAGTATCAAGGTGTTGGTAGGAATTTGCGTTTCAGATACTTTCAAGACCATAAAAACTCTCTCCTCCAGATTGCTGTACGCCCATGGTTCTCTTCTCACAAATA
The DNA here is from genome assembly GCA_023653785.1 of Ophioderma brevispina. Lineage (NCBI taxonomy): Eukaryota > Metazoa > Echinodermata > Ophiuroidea > Amphilepidida > Ophiodermatidae > Ophioderma > Ophioderma brevispina. Next base: position 114,065 of record JAMKCH010072985.1, on the reverse strand, counting down.
ACAGTATGCCGAATGTTATTCACTTTATCTGAAAACTAAAACTTACTGATCATAACTCCCACCATTACGTAACTTTTTTCGTATCTTTTAGAGTTTATTTGTGAATTTAATCCCCTTTAAAGAATTTCATATCTGTTCAAATGTGAACAACTCATGTTTAACTAATTCTTTCGCCGTTTTCACTCAAGCAGAAAGTGGCACAAACTCGATTTCTGTGCTCCACAGTAAACTGGAGTTACCTCTCGATTGAAATAAGCAAATGAGATGAAACAAAAAATACCGAAAAGCCTGATCTTTTCTCTTTAATGTATTGTACAACACGACTTACTTATTTTGAGATATGATATTGAAAAAAATCGGTTTTTGATTGTACCATTTTTTTAGACAGGCTGTAGAAGTTTGCAGAAGAATTTTTGGGCACAAGTCAAATTGTGTTTAAATGTACACCAATGTGTACACCTTAGAACATTGGCGTCTGAACAATGGTTTCAGGCGTCTGAAATGTTCATTTCACTCAGATTTCTGAAGCTTGAACACTTCAGACGCCTGAGTGAACACTTCAGACGCCTAAAAATGCCAATGGTGTAAGGTGTCCGATATGTTCTCAGCGACTCCGACGAAAAAATTCACATTTTATTTTTACTATGAGGCAGCAAAATGGAATATTATTTCGATTGTTATCATTTAATTAGTTTTCTTAATATTTTTCACATAATTTAAGGAACTGGAAGTATTTATCACAGAAAACGTAAAATGAACACGTGTCAGGTGTTCAAAAGGTGTTACATTTTGGCGTTCTGAAAAATTTACAGTGTAGATATTTACATAGGAAGCTCACGATTATGGATCGAATTTGACATTGCTATAACCAACAAAATATCTCTGGTATCTAAAGGCTGATTAAAAAAAAAAAATAACATACGAAATTTCCTTACTTAATAATAATTTATAATGACAAAAATGGTAAACCTCTGAGCGAAATTTCGCGGGAAGTCTCATTTGCATTATGCCGTCATTCAGTCATTGAACAACCAAGGTATTGAAAGCACCTATATCAAGATTTTCAAAGAAACACACACCAGCGCTAAAGCTACAATACAACTCCATGAAGACAGTGAACCATTTATCATCAATAGGGGTGTCTGACAGGGAGATACACTATCGGATATCACCAAAAATCTTTGTGGCAGACCTGGAAAATATTTAAGAAAAAAATGGGAAGAAGAAGCACATTTTTTCAACACTCATGTGCGCTGGCCATCTCCAGGGAAAGATTAATAAATAGTCGCCCTTGTCTACCCGGAGAACTTAGTACACTGTTGCCCATAAAGTTGGAATATTTCTTCAGACCAATATTAAAACGTATTTCTATTTGGACGCCTCAGTTATCATATTAGAGTAGGTGAATAATTACATAATGAGTTCCCACTACTTATGTGAAGTGAATCCATGCATAATTTTGAATTACATAACAATGCCTTTTGTTGGGAGCTATAAAAGGCCAGACTTATGTTGTTGGTTCGAGCCTACGTTTTTCAGAGTTGGTTCCTAGGCTAATCATCCAACGGCAATGTCAATACGCCGAAGAGTGCTTGCACTCCGACGGGAAGGGTACAAACAAGCCAAAGTCGCTATTCTCCTTGAAATATCGTAGAGTACGGTCTGTAAAATCCTCAGACATCATCGAGATGTGGGTCATCTCAAGGACGATCACGATTGACTACCAGACGAGATGACCGCCGACTGCCTAATCTGTGCCGTAGAGGCCCGAAAATGCCAACGAGCCGTCTTCTTTGTTTGTGGAGATGACACTATTGAATCAACGTTTCCCGCCCAACTGTAGTATGAGATTGCTTCAACATGGTTACCGAGCAAGACGAATGACCAAATGTCCACGCTAACCGTTCATCACAGAGTTGCTCGACTTCGCTGGGCTAGGGACGACAGAAAATTACAGCTCGGAAACTGGCGACATGTTGTCTTTATGGACCGCTACATCCTTGACCTGATCAAGATGGAAGACAAATGGTTCGTCGATTACGTGGTGAGAACCTCCGAGATGACTCTATTCAGGAATCGACTCAAGGTGGTGACGGCTTATTGATGGTATGGGCCGGTGTAGAAGTAATTATTTTGTCCGGCGTACTCATAGTCCGGGAACAATGATGAACAATGGGGCAATCGATTCAGTTGACTCTTCACGCAACATTAGTTTTACGCTTTATTCCGTTATCGTCTATGGAGCCCCGGACTATGGCTCCCGCCGGACTATATCTGCTTTCACACCGGTATTCATTTTGGAGGAAAAACGTCACTGGTGGTGCCAGATGGAAACATGAACGCCGTCGTGTACCTGGACATTCTGGAAAATCACTGCCTGCCACATGCAAGAATGGTTTATCCAAACAATTTTCGGCTGCAAAACGACAACGCCACGCCGCACAGGGCCGCTGTGAGACAATTTCTTGAGGCAGAGGGGTGTAGCAGATACCGTGGCCTGCTTGCTCCCCTAATATGAACCCTATCGAGCATGCCTGGGAAGCCTTAAGCCAAGGCAACAATGACGATATATTTTTGTCACATTCGGTAAACATGGTAAATAATCTTCTTTTTTCTGGACTTAAGGCCGGTATCTCAAAACTACTGAAATGTCAATAGCAAACTTGTACTTAAAGTGTACTAACAGGCTATTTTTTTTTAATTTAAGTATGTTTTAAAATATGTCTTTGCGGTCTGAACGAAATAATATTGTGCAATATAGATTGCCTTATTAGCAGAATTAACTAATAAATGTTGCCCATGGAGGTCACCATGTTCGGCATTGGCGACGTCGCTCGGGATTGGTGACGTTGTATGACTGTTGACTGTGTAAGTCAATAGATAAAAACAGGTGTCTAAGGAATGTATAGGGTACTCCTGGTCCGAAAAATCTGATTATATAGTGTCCAGTAGAAAAGCAGTAACGATCGATTAAAAACTGGGCGGATTCTTGAACAGAATATAGCTGAAAGGGTTTGGTTATGGCATTCACTAGTCTTTCACTGGCTGCTTATTTCAAGACACACTATGTACTACATACCATCACGATTTCAATCTTTCTCGTGGGCCGATCAAAATGGCTGCAATCATACGGAAGATATTATAAACGGTTTACTTCTATATCAATAAATATAGTGTCATTTTTCTAACTGAAAGAAATTCATTTGAAACAAAAAATGTATTTATAATATGTTGAAGCGCAAAATATATTAGCCTGGCATTTCCCTTTAATTATATGTCAACCTAGTAATACAACGTGTAACTGATAACTAGCCTGCAACAAATGGAACATTATAATTGGGCCTAATTAGCCAAATAACTCTGCAATAAATAGAAACTTATAAACCATCGCTTTACAAAAAAACGGCGTATCTACATAATACGTTTTCCTGTTGAGAGCAACAAAGTCGTATCTACGGTATCTACACCTAAATAAACCTAATTAGCCTAATAACTTGGCAATAAATTGAGCCTTTTACTTATATTTATATCAAATTTATATCAAATTATGCTTAAAGTCTGACTCAGAGATTTCGAAATATTATTTTTTTTGTATAATAATGAAAAATAGTCAACTAGAACTAAAGATAGTAACCTAAAATGCACAATTCCGAAATTTGATATGAATCGGATTTTTCGTTTTGATGCAGTAAACATTTATGTGTAGTATTACGTCCCATAAGATACTGTGTATAACAAAAATTCCGGATCCGGAATTTGATAACAAAGTTGTGATTTTCTATATGAAGGAATTCGATTTAAGCTTAGCAATTTCACACAGTGATTAGAATATGGACAAGCATTATGTACATGCAAAAAACAAGATTTTTTTGGAAATTGAGGGCGCCCTCCTCAGGAAATCTCTGAGTCGGCCTTTAATGACCTACTTTTTCCATAATGTCGCCAATTTCGCCAAAAATAACAGTTACGACTTTGTTGCACTCACATGACGATATAATTTGTCACTTTCGGTAAAAAATTTTTTTTTTTCTAGACTTAAAGGTGCTTGTTCCGATGTGTATTGTGCTATCTACTTGATATGAGAGCCTGGCACTTGCACATACACCCCATAAAGTACCGTGGGAAACAAACTTGCGGTTTTGCTGGTAGACGCAATAATGCATGTTGCAAAGCCCTATTCAATACTGTGCTAATATTGATGGTTAACCACTAAAACGGCGGTTTTTTGTTTATATCTTGGGAATGAAATGGATCTGAGTGCTCAAATTTCAGGAGGACAATGAGAAAAATACAGCCTTTCATTTGATACCAAAATCGATACTACTTCCGGGTAAATCAGGGGGGTCCCAAAGACGATCGGAACACGCACCTTTAAAGGGCCTGTATCGCAAAATTACCAAAATGTCAGTAACAACCATGTAAAAATGATACCAAGGTGGCAATTTACTAAGCTATAATACGGAAAATAATATGGCGTGTGTTGAACTCACTAGTGCTGCGTTGGGTTGCAGTGCTACGTTCCGTACCCGGCACCTGTTGGGTTGTTTGAGTAGATGAAGGTATCGGAGATGTCGCTGCTGGGGCGCTTGATAGTCCTTTGGGAACGGATTCAAAAGAATACAAATAGATCAGTATAAAATTGGTCAATGCACAGATCATATTTAATATTATAATAGGAATTTAATACTATAACCTATATCATCGTGCCTTGTTTCGTCCGCAATTAAGAGTTTGCTACAGTATACGGGGTTGGGACCACACGAGTGCTGGAAGCAATTTTAAAGCAGACTCAATTTCGATATTTTGTGTGTTGTATTAATAAAAAAATAATCTTCCACAAAAGTGTTTCTAACCTAAATGCTAATTCCAAGTTAAGATAATCGGATTTTCTGTTTCCATGCAGTACATTTATGCACAGTATCACAGTTCCCATAGGATCGTGTTTAATAAATATTCCGAATTTTATAACAAGTTGTGATTTTCTTATGAAGGACTTCGATTTTGAGCTTAGTTATTTCACGAGTGATTAGTATTGGTCAAGCATTACGTATGTTCATAAAACACGATTTTGTTTTTCAAATTGAGTGCGCCCTCATCGGGAAATCTCTGAGCAGCCTTTAACACCTTTGCGGCCACAGTGTTAGCTATTCCTAACATGTTTTTGCATCTAGGTGACAGTTATCCATAATCCAAGTTTAATGTTGCATAAAACTCTCCTTTGTAAACTACAGCTAACAATGGATTTTATCAGAGGCAAGCAATTCTTGGGCATCAACATCAATGCTATAAATCTTATTATAATATTTGCGGTGTGGCTTGTCAAATGGACGTGGATTATGTGGTGTTATCTACCAGTCTAGATCCAAAAGCGAGATCAGAAATCTATACTTTTGGTTTCCCTCTCGGGGTCAGATGTGACCGACCCACTTGGCACAGAGGTGTTAAATTGTAACGCTTTCCAGTTTATTGTGGAGCATATGGAGAATACACAGCTAACACTTCGTCTCGAACAATTCGACTATCTACTAGAGACAAGAGGTCCGATGGGGTCCCCGTGTACTATATATGGGGATACATCGAAAACCTCATCATCTTCAATTTTCAACCATCTGTAGAACAGTTATCATGTCAGATATGATCCTATGATCCTAGCCGTCCATCAACATGGCCGCACGTCAACTGTGCTAACAGATCAGTGCATGGAATCGTCTACCAGAGAAATCAGTAACGTGCTGCTCCATCCAGGCTACAGTAACCGGCCGTGTTCTTACTCACCGTGGTTGAATATATGCCTATACGTGCAGCTACAACCATGTCTACCCGCGGCAGCTACTGCACATACACACTGGACCAATATAGTTGCGAGGCAGTAGCTGCAAGACTGGGCTTGCAAAATACCCAACAGACCAGAAGGGTGCAGAATCTGCCACGCCTCTATTCTAAAATGTTTGATGACCTCATCAATTGTCAACATCATTAGCTGGTGAAAATAACCATTCCTATTTTAAAGTCCGACGACACATTTTTTTTTCCCTTGTCGAGGGAAAAAAATACGAACGGGGTCTCTGATAGCCGGGCTATTTCGGAGATCAGATTCGACTGAAGTTCCGACCTTGTTACCAACCAAGGTTGGTCCCCTTAGCTGATAGTACCCGGTAGTTTATCTTTCTATAAAGTAATACAGTTACAAGGTCTGTAACACAGACTAGCGATGTATGTCTAGGTGGTAGGTTAATCCATGTCTAACTCGGTGGTAGCTGCGTGGTATTAAAAATTGGCCGTTGAATCAGCTTTTAAACCGATGGTGAGTCAATGCATTTTCAGAAGAAATAAACTACAATCTGACTGTACCGGATATGGAATAAATAATTAAACACTTAACTGCATGGGGAGGCCCATTTTTTTTTTTGTTTTCAGCCGGCGGTCTTTTTAACACTGCAAATATATTTGTTTATATTTTTTGTATTTGTATAACTTTAGGTTTGCGCTTGCATTGGTTCAAAAAAAAAACCCCACCGCGGGTCGTTGTTGCGTTAATTAGCATGGGTCCCTTGAAGGCCCCCCCATGCACTAATGGAAGTGCCCATGACAAAAATGAAAAATCTTAATAGAGTTACTGGGATTCTGATTTTCATAATACATACACCTAGTGACATTGGCCACTGTTGCCATAATATTTTATATACATCATGTAGCGGTTTACTAGAAACCTATGGCAAATTATACAAGTAACCCTAAAAATTATAAAATGGCATGATACATTTATGGTTGTGCTTAAAGACAATATCAGTGATTAATCTGGAAGAGTCAAAATTTTTGAAATTTCCAAGAATAACTTAAAGATGATTGATAAGTCTGTAGAATTCTCATAAGTTACTTCTTCCAACTGAAGAATTGACAGAAAGGAAGAAAACGGCAGTGTTCAAAGATACGAATCTCCATTCAGTTACGTGTTGTAGCAAGTGTCCGTTCGGACAGTAATGACTACAATTTCCGATTTTGTCCCTATTTTGTAGATTCTGGTCCTATCATTTGCAGGGTACATTTGGATACCTGTATTTGATACAAACATGCAAAAATCTGATTTTTGATGATTTTTTAGATTTTCTGATTTAGCAAATCACTGATAGTGTCTTTAATATGGTAAATATAGTTCATTCTTCACCAATTAAAACAATCAGCACAAGTCTAGGTTAACCAATGCCGTAGAAAATGCAGAAACAAATTAGTGTCTTTATCGCACATTTTGATGCAAAATTAAAATCAATGTTTTGCCGCTAATTTTCTTACTGAACATTTTTTTCCAGTTTTTATTTCTTTATTGTTAATGTCTTTGAAGCCTCCTAACATATGGTGGATATCAACCAAAAAATCCTTTAGGAAAGTGGTTATATTAGGGGGGTCACTAGAACCCCACCCCCCTCCATGCACTAACGAAAGTGCATGCAAACCCCTTATGCAGTAAAGTGTTAAGTTATGTTGAGGTGCGTAACTGCTAAGACTGGTATCTCTAATCTCTATTACCCAAACAAATTTTTTGCCGTTATACGGCTTTCACACCATTCACGCTCCCATAGCATCTGTACTGCTCGGACACAGCGCCGCCGATTCCGTATCCGCATCGCTAATTGGCCGGCTATTCTTAGACATGCGCTGGGGAGTCATGGACTCCCCAGCAGCCAAACGATGTGTTAAAGGCTCTGCAATTGAATTGAACAAGGAATGGAAAAAAAAACGGTTTCGCGGTACCCTGGATATCGCGAAATCGACGAATCAGGTGGTCGATCTGATGTTAGAAACGGGTTCCTCACAAAAAAAGACCCCTCAGCTCACTAGTTTTTGAGTGCCTGGAGTGTGGCATGACTTGACAGCAGCAATCGAGAATTGAGCCAGCTGATAAGGTAAAAAAAAATGCTTGTGTGGATCGTATTTTTCACGTTTTTTCGTCTTTTTTTTCCAAAAATAAACCTATATTATAAACTAGTCATCTAACTAGACAATTTAGTTAGCAATATTTTAGTGCATAAATCGTTACGATATGCCAAGTATTTTGCGCAATCTCCAGTGTACAATGTACAAAAAAATCCGAATCAACGCTATGTGTGTACGTGGAGTTCCCACGCTCAGCCGATTATGATGTTGTTGATAACTCCCTAGCGCAGTGAAGATTTGCCAAGGTCGCGGTGGCTCAAATTACTTTCTGACCGTGATTCAACAATGGCAGGCGCTGTGTTGCAAAGACGACACGCAAATGGGGTGCTTTAGGGTGCAAGTCGATGTTCCGACGTGTCCTTTGTCCGAACGGTTTTTGTTCCGAAAGGTTATTACTCCGACAGGTCTTTATTCCGAAAGGTATTTACTCCGAATGGTAATTTCTCCGAAAGTCTATTTCTCCGATGGGTGAATTAATCCGAACGGCAATTGGTCCGAAAGGTCATTATTCCGAAATCTAAAAAAGGGTCATTGCTCCGAAAGGTTTTTATTCCGAAGGGTCATTACTCTGAAAGGTCGTTTCTCCGAATTTTCGGAATATCGACCTTTCGGAATAAAACCTTTCGGAGTAAAAACCTATCTTCTTATTTCATAGGATATTTACTCCGAAAGGTCGTTTCTCCGAATTTTCGGAATATCGACCTTTCGGAATAAAACCTTTCGGAGTAAAAACCTAATTTATTATTCCATAGGATTTTTACTCCTAGAGGTCATTTACGGTTTTTCAGATTTTTTAGACATCATTTTGAAGTTAAAGGGGGATAACCCGATTTTAAGTGTATAACGTTTTAATCCTGATAGAATGGCCTTCATTCCAAAACCCCATCTGTTGAGTTTTGCGCTGATATTTCAAGCCGTTTTGATGTGACACCTAAAAAGTTTGATTCAGAACAAAACCTTGATTGCAAGGTTGTAATTGGCATTTTAAAAACACAGTAAGTTCCCATGTATATAAGGTTAAATTACTATTAGTGGTCATTTTAGTCTTATTTTCCTTTTTTTCGCTGTGGTCTTATTAATGGTGAAACAAGAACTGAGTTTTTTTTGGGGCGGTAAATTATAAAACAATTTTGTTTCAAACTACAGAAACGCCTGCGTGGTTTGGCTCCACCAGGAGCGTTACGCAGTATCTCTACAGAAACAACAGAAAAAACAGGATAAGTGCCATGTTTGTACGTGAATTTGTAATCATGAGGGATGTGCAGCATGGTGCCAATTTTTGTACGGAATTTTGGTAATATGAGGGATGTGGGGCATTATCCTATGAAATAAAAAAAATAGGTTTTTACACCCTCCGACGTTTTTTATTACGAAAGTTCGATATTCCGAAATTCGGAGAAACGACCTCGGAATAAATACCTTTCGGATTAAAAACCTTTCGGATTAAATACCTCTGAATAAAAAAATAGGTTTTTTACTTCCAAAAGGTTTTATTTCCGAAAGGTCTATATTCCGAAATTCGGAGAACGACCTTTCGGGGTTAAAAACTTTCGGCTCAATAACTTTCGGATTAATGACCCTATTTCATTTTCGGAATAATGACCCTCGGAATAAAAATCTTTCGGAGCAATGACCCTTCGAAGATGATCTGTCGGAGATAAAACCTTTCGTAGTAATGATCTTTATTTTCGGAGAAACGACCTTTCAGGAGTAATGAACTTCGGAATGACCCTTCGGAACAAAAAACTCTCGAATTATGTGCTCTTCATAGAACAGTGTATTTGGAGTAAGACGGTTCGTAGAAAAAAACCTTTCGGAGCAATGACACTCGGAATATCGAACTGTCCCCGGGCTTTACCCTCTATCAGGCTTTTCATGTTTACCGAAATAGATCGATAAGACCGATATTTACATGCGCTTATGTCAATGGAAATCGCAACATACGAAAAAAAATCAAATATCATCAGATGAAATCTAGTTCTACAGAAAAACTTAGCTTTCATAGGATTGCCTACCTTCCACAGCGACAAACATGGAAAAGAAATATAACAAATGTTCAAGCCCGCTTTCATTGAAACTACGCCCACCCCTTCACCATATCCCTGAGACTGCTTGAGGAGCCGCCTACATGTTCTAAGAATAGAATTGTGTCTTGAAAGCAGCAATGCCGTATGCATTGTCGACCTGATCGTAATTAATCGACTTTTCTTGTTTCAAGATCTCATTGATCATTACGAGCTTTGTAGTTTGCTCCTTCTGCTACGTCACAATAATCTTCTCTGGAATAATAATAATAATAATTAAACGTTTCATGCAATTAGTAAAAACTATTTTAATATTGCCCACCTAGAGACGACGGGTTTAAAAAAAACAAGTAAAATAAGCGAAATCGCATTGCCCATTTGTGATGCATTGGTGGTAAGTTTGGCGAATTTTTAGGACTCCTTACCTTTGACAAATCAAGATTAGGTTTTAATAATTATGTTTTTAGACCTATTCCAGCACCATCTCCATAAGAATATGTCCATAAATTATTGACCTCCGTAAACATTTGTTGTATTTTTAAATATCAAACACATACCTTTTTTCGAAAATACCAAAGGTTAATTTCCTGAATATTGACGGTGAAAGGTCAGGGTCCAAAATATTACCCAGAGTTACATGCCTATTTGGCTTATCAGATCGAGTGTGTCCCTTGTCAAGGACACGTATCCTGCCGAGTGTTTTTTACCTTTGACCCAAAGGCATAACATGCGCAAAGACATCGACTAAATGGTGCGCGTCTCATCCACTGACCTCTACACGTGGATAGCGGGTAAGAGTCGCCGATTGAAACATCAGGAGTTGGTTTTGGACCTCTACAATATTGCGGAACAATGCGTACACCTTGTCCAACAATTGAACTCTTATGGAAATAGTGCACCAGCGGTGTATGCATGTTTCCGCCATATGGTAGAGGTCCAAACATCTGTCCTGTTGTGTCTCTCGGCGACCATTCACGGTGCGGAGCCCGCTATCCATGTGTTAGAGGTCCAGTGGTCTCATCAGTGCCTTTAATTGTAGATATGATTTTTTTAAAAAAACTTGGATCAGTAGGACCCTGACCTTTGACACCAATTCATATGATGTACATAGACACTGCTGTATGTGCATTAAAACTGTGCAGATTTGAATCAAGGACACGCTCATATCTAGTAATGACTTGTGTTTCTTTTTGCAAACCGTCGTCTCTACTTGGCACAAAGCATGTGTGAATGGTATAATTTAAAATCAGATTTTTTTTCCCACCAAAAAATTCACAACTGATATTTAGCCAAGTCATAAACTTGGGCATAATAATTTTCATTTTTTATAGCGTTAAAACAAATGGCGTTCGCAAAAAGCGCATCTTGGATCCCATGGACCCCCCCCCCTGCACTTCCGTGCTTATGTCAAATATCAGAGATGAACTGGCTTGGACTATGTACGAATTTCTTGATATTGTTAATGGGGCTGGAGGCCATGTTGAATTTTACATGAAATGGCATCCTAATCTCAAAATACCAATGAATTTCCAGGTACCAAGTTCATCGTCAACGGAGCTTGCTCGCCCAGGGTCATGGGGACCCAGGTTTTGACCCTACTAAACGATCGAAGTTCGATTTTTAGTATCCCATATCAACTTATGCTACAAACCTGTAGAATCCACTACAACTGCTTGAGGTCTAAGTAAGTTCTCCAGAAGAAACTTTTCGGTTCGATCCCTCAGAAAGGAACTCTCTACAGTCCTAATCCAACTTGCCGTCCATAGATTTCCGACGGAAAGAAAATAACACCATCTTTACTTAGTTTTCTGCTAAGCAATAACTCCACTTATGTCTTTAACATGTTGTCTTAACGATGTGAGTTCTGCAAAATTACATACGTAATACCTTTGCCTCTCACCTACACTCAACTTTGTCGATCTCCATTCCCCTCCAAACGAGCGCAATAATCCCTGCTTTCACTATCAATCACACAAATTGACACCATATACAATGCAGTACATATGTGAAAAAATCTCAAAGAAATCTAAAATCCAAATTTTGAACAACTTGCACTACTATACTTCAGCGTTCCAGTACACGAGGGAAACCAGAAAATGACAAGGCACCAGAGTCAAGCAATACACGTCACATGGGTCACAACAAACTTGTTCGTTTGTTTATCAACATGGATTATTTTATCTCCAGTTACACCTTAGCGAGGCAGGCGGGACCAATGCACTTTTCGTCTCGGCTCGAAAAGTTTGATGACGTCATTAATTTTTTTTTTTTTTTTTTTTTAATTCATCTTTTTTTATTTAGTTAATAATCCCTTTGACGTGAAGTGGTTTTTACCTTCCCTTTTTTATAGTACTCTGCAATCACTTTCCTTATCATCTGATAAATGTTTTATATGTAATGGGTGTGAGTAATATGGCATTCCTAAAACACGCGAGGGGTTGCCACCCGGGGGAATTATTATTTTTGGTCGGTCTCATGCTCGCTGCAATGCGAAATCCCGCTTATGGGTATGAAATTCGAAATAAAGGTCTAGTCTGGGCAAATGAGGGAGGGGGGATCCAAATTCATTTTTCATACGAATCGAGTTCTTCGGCGGAAGAGTAAGCACTTATATTAATTTAACCTAAACATATGTATCAAAATACCCCTGAGTGTTTTTTTTTGTGTGTGTGGTGTGTGTGTGAGTGTAGTGTAAGAATCTTGCTATTTTAAACGCAGCTTTATTAATAAACATGTCTAGCAAGGGGTATAATTTCATTGACAATTGATCCTTTGGTGGTCCATTTCACTGAGAACTAGTATCGCATGATGACCGAGGCCTATATATAGGGGTCCCTTTTCAGAAATCGATAGGTAACCCTTAAAAAAAGGAGATCCCCACCGGTTCCAGTGTGGACGTAAATTCCTGGAAATTCAATACGGTCCACGTCCGTCCACACGTAATTGGTACACGATAGTACTCCATGGGATCAACAAATTCTTGAGCAATATCAAACCATAAAGGGAAATTTTCCCAATCACCACCACCTTAAAGACGATCAAGTCCAACAGTTTAAGGCACCTAATTGAGGGAAGCACGTTCTTAAAGTGTGCTCGCCACAGTAATTATATTAGTGGATTATTTATCATAGTGACTTGTTCATTGGTATCCATTATAAGGCTAAATTAAAAGAGCATAATTTTGAATTTAAGTTCATCATTTCAAGCATTGCCTTCGTAAAGGCATTCAAAACAAGTCATAGTGGCTTTTACTAACAATTAAATTATCCTAAGGGTAGAAAGTCGATGATGGTTTTTTTATATTTAAAAAATTAGCATATACGATTGATATTTAACATTATAATGGTCTTGGCTTAACCCTATTTTACGATTAGCAATTATATTTTTCTCTTCATCGGTAGTGCTAAAAGCCTGACTTTATTGTTTCATCACCAAGTGTTCTTCAGTAGAACAACTCTAGTTGTTTCACCCCTAAAAGCAGAATGGAGTTGCAGAGCAAAGCATGCGAGGAATTGGGTATCAGCCCTGCAATTCTCAAAACCGAGGAAATGAATGCCAAACACAGATCAAGGTATGCGCCATCAAAACATTTTAATAACATTTCATTGGTTTGATAACTGATTTCTCATAAATTCATAGAGGGTGACATTTTAGACCCTTTCATGATCACCATTCCATTTCATCCTTTGATGTAAATCTATTTGTGCAACATCTCACTGTTCCCCTGTCCCATTTTTATAGCAGGTTTCTTTATTTTAATGAACGCAAGTATTTAAGTCATTAATGTTGAACATAGAATCATTGACAAAACTGTTTTGTACTGAAGAATTCATGCACAATTATGTGTTTTTTTATTGTACGATTGAACAGGGACACTTTCAAGTTATCTTTATGTGTCTGAAATCTTGAAATAACGCAGACACACTCGCTCATGGAAGAGAATGCTCCAGTCCACCATATACAAAAAGAAATAGGCTTCTGTGTTTTGATGAGTCCCCACTTAGTTCTAATGGTTTGTTAGCTTTCATATATTTATCAATGTAAAAGCAAAATTATTATTCATCACATGTTTCTTTAAATAATGTGAATACAAAATATAGCATTATTCTAGTTACACATTGCCTCTTGAAGCGAAACTTTTTTCACATATTTTTTGAGTTCCTTTCTAAGGAAGTAAAATAAGTCATTCACTTTTATTTCGGAAGTAGATAGTAATAAACCGATTTTGACATTATTATTGAATTTGTCACAACTACTAATGCTTGTATTTTTTTTAACCATAACTAGCATTCTGTCCCTGTTGATTATATTTTTTTCTAATTATGGTTTTTTTTTTTTTTTTTTAATTTTTTAGGTTTTTTCTTTTTTTAATAATTTAATCAAATAACGATTGGCACTCATTTTTAAATAAAAAAAATTGCAAATACAATATCTCACAACTCTTATTTACTTGTGAGTACACATTGATTTTTTTGGTGCCTCACCTCTAATAAAATGGCTACCGTTAGAAATTTAAACTGTTTTACATTGCTCTTTCGGGAAAAAAATTTCAGACAAAGTTATAAACTTAGTTGGTGAACTGCGCATTAGTTAGATTTTCCACGTACCGGTGTTGCTTTCTACTGCACTCTGACAGAAGAGTATAAAAGAGGAAGTCCTGCGACAGGTTACATCTCACCAGCTTGGAAATCAATCTCATTATGGAAGCATTGATAGTTGACAATATTCTTTGCCTTTTTAATATGCTAATACCTGATATAAGGCCCCAAGATCTTGTTTACAGGAGTCCGGCATTCATTTTCTCTATAATTTATTATTAGCCCTTCTAATTGAGAACATAAATTATATTTTTCACGGAGAAAATGCCTCCTGTTAAAACAAATAGTTTGATAAATTTTGATATCTGAATTCTCTTTTTCTAACAGTGTACAGTAAAATATGTTTTACTCGGCTTCAGATTGGACCAAACTTAGGTTATTGAGGCTTTCGGATTGACTTCCTTTTAAAGAATTATTTTTTTATTTAAAACAATTTGGGACGCACTAATGGAAACAACGTTTGTCATCTAATAATATTATTGTAATGATGTATCAGGCCTATTCATTTTAAAAGGTGGTTGTTGTTCCGATTTAGTGTATTGTGTTTCTCTACTTTATATGAGAGGCCGGGCACTGCACAACACCCCATCAATTTCCATGGGAAACAAACTTGCGGTTTGATGGTAGACGCAATAATGCATGTTGCAAAGCCCTATTCAATACTGGTGCTAATAAAAGTGGTAAACCACTAAAACGAAACGGGGCGGTTTTTTTGTTTATATCTTGGGAATGAAATGGCATTCGAGGGCTCAAATTTCAGGACAACAATGAGAAAAAGCCGGCCTTTCATCTGATATCAAAATCGATACTACTTCGGGTAAATCAGGGGGGTTCCCAAAGACGATCGGAACAGCCCCTTTAAATGTCAAGATAATTTATTTAAATTTACTTATTTTATGACAATCCACGCACACAGCCACACACACTCACATACGCACACCTAGTCAAACAAAACAAGACACTTCCAAAATCATTCTTTACAGGAACATGACACCTTAATGTTTACCAAACTGTTTTTTTTTCTTTTCAGCCCAATATTGGCCGGAAATTTAAGAGTCGAGGTCGATGCATTCAAAACGGAAAATGGCAGTGGCTGATTCTCGACATGCGAAATTAGGCCAAATACACCCAAAACTATAAATAATTTGTGAGGTTTGGTTCATTTAGGAATCTCCATCTTCAGTAGATAGCACATTGATACGGTGATCGGTAGAACGGACAACACAATTTCTTCGTCCTATTGGTCTTGTGGCTGTTTATTCCAAAACTTAATTAGGGGACTATAGATCTTAAGATTACCACACTAGTAGGAAGCCTTATCAATGTTTTTTTTCGTATTGTATGTTACTTTACTGTGAAAATGTGAACTTATAATACCTAAGAAACAATGAAAGAAGATTATTCACCTTTTAAATTGTTTTTTCTCTTTCATATCTCATTAACCCAATATAAAGTCATTCATATTTTGACTTAGTAATATAACAAACAATACTTTTTTATGCCCCCTGCCCCGTTTTACATTTTGATTCCACAAACCAATGAAAACTTCATTTAAAACGATAGTGAACTCGATGGATACATTGAAAATAATGGCCCAATATTGTGTTTGTTTGAAGCGAGTTTGATTATTACCTGTATCTTGCCCTGTTTCTTCTTGTTTGATATCCAAAAAGGGCTTTTTACTTTACACAGGATAAAAATAACCTTTCTATAGTGACTGAAATAGGCTTCATTATAACACCGTTTGTACAATATTATAATATTACGTTTTATTATTTTATATGAATGAACTTATGCACAATTGAACAAATAAGAAGATAACTACATACAACCATGTTTGTTTTTCCAGAAATGTGAATCAATGTGGTGCCGCAGATGGCGGATTAGACAGAAATCAGGCGCAAAATTGTTTCTATGCATGTGGACTACTTAAATAGGCCAGTCTGATGGTCAACAGTTTCCACTCCATGTAACCCAAACTGACACAGATAACCTTTTTAACTTATTTAGGAAGCCTAACAGTTATATTCGTGTCATAGTGTGTCACGTTTGCACTTCCATCTGTGTTGATATATGATTGAGAAATGTAATAATTTGGGGGGCACCCCGATTCATTATTAGATTTGTGCAAATTCTTGAAGGTCGTGGCCGAGATGGAAAGGCCATCAGTTGGTTATGTGTTTTTTACTAAAATACCACTCTGGAATGCGGACAAGCACGTTAAGAAAATGCCCAAGAAATTATAAGTGGCAATTGTTTAAGAGCATACATACTGAGAACATTGGTAGTGGAAGGTATGGCACCTATAGAACCCAGGGTCAACAGGCGTTGCTGCTCGTCGTGTTCTAGCCGTTTATAATTTTAAACAGGTATGATTTAATTCATATTTCATAATAACTTAAATGAAATGCTTTGACAATCCAGACTGAAAGATTAATACCAAAGTGGGATCTAGTGTGTTTGTCGAACATCATACTCTAAGTCCAGTTTGTCACTGTACTCCAGCAGCCGGGTAATGAGATCGCGTGGTTTTCCTCGTAGCAACAAATGATGGCGAAAATTATGTTTATTTTTGTGCCCAACTCTGCCTTGTGGGTTGAAAAGTTTGAGTCGGCTGTACTCTTTCACGAATTTGTGAAGATCTTTTTTATATTTCTTCTCCTTTTTGGATTTTCCTCTGAACTTTTTTCGGAAAACCCGGTCCATGCCACCAGAAAAATTTCCAAGCAGTCTGCCGATTCTTTGAATGTGCTCGTCTGTGTATCGGCCATGGCATTGCTTCAATGATCTGAATCCATGAATAAAAAAATAGAAAATATAACGCATGTGCAACAAATGCTTTATTCTGAGAAACATACAGCATTGTGTATAAAAGATATTTTATGTAGCCTACTTACTATAAATTAAAAACACATTCTGTAGCTACATTATAAATATAAAATAATATTATTCTTTAGCGATGTGACTTATAATATACATAAGGACAATAATGTTCCCCAAACCGATTGTTTTGAAGCTCCACCTTTGAGTATCAACCCAACACCTCATTTTCATGCACCTGATCTATGGGCAGATTTTGTCTGGCCCACCTGTCTGTTTCCTGTTCGGTGAAAAGAATGTCAATTTGTAATCGTGTGGAAGCCAACCTTTATCCTAAATTAACCACAAAAAATTTTTTATTGTTTTTATGCATTTTAAATTGCATGTGTGGGTGTGTATGGTGTGTCGTGTGCGCATGGTTTAGTGTAGTTGTTATGTGATGCATGTGGCGAATTAGTGTGTGATATATAGGTAGTGCTTTGGTGAACACAAGCATAAATGGGAGCGACAGTAAACATGGGTAACATTGCATTTGCTGAGACTTATGGATTATAGACTTAACCTATCCTATGCGATGGGCCAAGATAAGGGATTTGAAATGTTTTTGCTTATTCCAAAAAAGAATGATACAAATCTCCCATAGCAAGCCATGAATCACCATCGTTCTTCCATTCTGATGCATTTAATGGTGCACCTTCTGAGAAAAGCAGCCATGCAAGTATGGGAATACTCCCCGGTGACTCCATTGGTTTTTTGCACACAAGCCCTCATATGGCATGCTTGCATGCAGGTGAACAGCAGAACCAACGATATCTAGCAACAAATTGCCCAATATAAACTGATAGAAATATACATATTATAATATAATAGTATGGTTTGTAATTCAAAGGATTAGGGCCCGTATCGCAAACGATTGTTTAAAAGAAACGGTGGTTAGGCCTAAACTTTAGTTAGCTAAACGCCACTGTTTTTTTAAAAAACGGCAGGTTAAATATTTTAACAAGTCGTTTAGGTAAACACTGTATTTCACGCCGAAATATCATCCACCGAACTGTCACTTATCTTCGCCTATATTGTGCGTGAACAATATTTATCTGCCAAACATGGCTTTCCGTAGTGTTTAAGGCAACGCATGAAGCCAACGGGTAAATTCAAGAATGTCGAGTACTCGAGCTTAAGGAATTGTTGAATGATGGAGGCAAAAGCCCGGAACATATTTAAAACTGTTTTATGTCGTTGTGCCGCACTTGCAATCATTCAATACCTACAGATAAAAACGAGCATGAAAATAGAAGCAATGGACGAGAAGAAATGAACCGATGACTCGGAAAGAAAGATAAGAGAATAAATGAGAGTACTGGTCGAACCACGAGATCACATGAGCTGAAAAATATCAGGCATTTGATGAAAACGTGAGTTAAACACGCCTCTTAAACTACCCCCGGACCACCAAGTCTAAGTTTAACAAGTTTAGGATATTTAACGCTGTTCGGCTAAAATTTAAACGCGTTTAAAGTTAACCATGCTTTGAGACTTGCGTTTATTTTAGCGGCGTTTTTTTTAAATTGCGATTTAACCAGTTGTTAGCGTTTAAACATCGTTTGCAGGAATAAGGGCCTAATCTTTAAATAAACACCCAACTGGTTCAAAAAAGTTTGACATGACAAAATGACATCGTTCTCAACAGAGTGGCCACAAGTCTGAAAGAATCATACGAGTCTCTCTTTTTACAACTATATCATTGGTGGAATTTGAGATGAGCAGCCTGTATTTGAGAATGAAAATGATTGCGTTTAAAAATTGATGTGTTTAAAGGGGTGGCCGATATAAAAGTATATGAATTTTTTCATTTTGATAGAATGGAATAATTAAACATATATAATATCTAATATATAATCTAATTTTCTAATAGAATATAATATATATATATATATATATATATATATATATAATCTATGTGCCCCTTTCAATCTGAAAAATATAATAAAAACCTCTGGATTTTTATTTAATCTTACACAGCTTCATGTGATACCATTCACGACGATGCAGTGTTCTTGCTGGTACACGATCCATTCTATAGCCGCATCAGCGGGGAATCATTAGGCCATATTCTTTCCACAGCAAAAAACGTGAGAAGGGCTGACAGTCTCTACTACAATGCCAGTCTTCTCCTGGCAAGGCCGTTTTTATGTGGACTCTTTGGGCACGATCGTTAAACCATCGCCCACGTGGAAATTGCCCAGTGCCGAGGCATTCAAGGAGTCGTTTGTCTGAAACAGGTAATAAATTGGAATGATGTGATGAAATCAAAATCAACAAAGGAAAGATGAAAACAGTCATTCTTTATCATTCAATAAGTAAGATTAATAAAAATTCCATAGTCATTTCTTATCATTCAATAAGATTCCGAAAAATTACCTTCGGCGACAATCTTTTTCCACATTTTGGTTTATCCCTTGAACCAAGGTTAGTAGTTTCTGTCACAACTTGCCAAAGCTCATGCCACGTATCTTCAGCCCACGACGCCAGGAATTGGTATTTCTCGGTGTCATCTGACTCTTTTGTGGCATGGTTTGGGAATGCACTAAATTGGTTAGCCCCGTCTTTGAGTGCAGTAAGAGCACCATTACTTCGTGGAAAAAATGGAGTAGATCATTGACCTGCAAGGGGGAAATTAAGACTACAGTTAAGGGTAGTCTAACACAGTCATGTTAAGGAATAAGGTATAAAATATTTAAGATGCATATTAAACCTCTTAAAAAAATGTTTATACAGCATGCACGCACCCTCCAATTCAGGTGGAAAACCACCTCTAGTGCTCAAACTTGTCCTGATGGTCCATCGCTGGCTCATCGCAGCATTTGCGAATTAAAAAATTATCAAATGTCTGCATTATGTATAAAGTGGAAAAGAAATGGCATGAGTAAAATAAATACGAATCTACAAATGATAAAAAGTTCTTGTAATTTGTTTTTTTCGTTGTTTGAACTTGAATTGGTGTAAAAAGGGCAATGCTAAGAATTAGTTATTTTCTCATTCGCAAGGGTACTCAGAATAATTGACAGTGGGAGGAAGATATTATAAATACCTTCAACAAGATGTGGTTTT
This sequence comes from Ophioderma brevispina, assembly GCA_023653785.1. NCBI lineage: Eukaryota > Metazoa > Echinodermata > Ophiuroidea > Amphilepidida > Ophiodermatidae > Ophioderma > Ophioderma brevispina. The sequence continues at coordinate 93,583 of JAMKCH010072985.1, read as the reverse complement.
TATTGGAACTTTGTGGCGCTGGTTCCAAGCCCCCCAGCCGAAGGTCAATACGCTAAAGATGGGCCATATTAAATTGCGGCACCATCTTTTCTACTGAGGCCTGGTCTCCGCCCTGTTCGATAGTATTGGATAATGTAAACCTGATCATTTTTGGGGGCCAGTACTGCAGAGATTTGCATATTTCGTCACCCCTTGCCACTCTCTGGGTGTTCAGTTGTTACCCCGAGGTTGTGGTACCATGTATTGTATAGGGTAGACCAAACTCAACACAAACTGTAATACAGGCAAACAATATGAATGGGTCAAAGTGATATTTAGCGGCAAATCATGGTGGTGGCAAATAGACTCACGAATTTGCCCTGTTTGCAGATGTTCTGTAAATCTGTGAGGACTGTGATGCCTCCACTGATTCTTGCAAAACTTCAAACATGGGATGTGTCAGCGAGAATTCTAGATACAAGAATCACCATTCGCTAGGAACGTATTCCACGCCTTTATGTTGGAAGCCATCTTCTATTTCAATTTAACGTGCTTCTTTTATGTGCGTCGTGGTCATGCTTTCACAATTCCCTGGAATTTACCCTGTGTTCTGCCGCAAAATACAACTGCACGTGTTTTGAAACGCTTGAGATTAGAGTAGTTTCTCGAGCATTTATATGTGATTGCAATTGTCCAAACAAGGCCATATCCTGGATGATCTTCTCTGTCAAATTTTGACGAAAAAAAGGGAATCAACTTATAAAACGAATGGGAATTGGCGTACCGTACCTAATGCTAAAGTGTGAAAATACGATTGGTCAATTAACAGGTTCTAATTACCTCTTGTTTGGGAGGGATGGTCTGGGTTTTGTTGATGTTCATCTGATTCTCTGAGATCCCTCTAATCTAAAAACAACACAACAAAACCAAAACAAACCAAAAAATCAAATTCACGATGCTATAGCACCAGTGTAGAAGTAATTATAGTCCGCAGTACACATAGTCTGGCTACAACGGTAAAGATTTGGGACACTCGATTCAGTGACTTTTCACGCAACATTAGTTTAACGCTTATTCCCTGTAGTCTATGGAGCCCGGACTGGTCTCTTGGGGACATAATTAATTCACACCGAGAATGTACTTATTTTCGCATTTTGAAAATGATTCATTTGAAAAGAAAATAGGGCCTATAGATTGATTGATACCTAACTTGGCGACTTCATATGTATCTTGTCATACTCTTGACTGTAGCGGTCTATTGTTTGCGAAATGCGATGTCGGCCATAATGTCAACCCCATGGTTCCCGTGAGTTTAGATGTACCTTAAAATCAAAATTAAAAATGGGAATGAATGATCCTCAAATTAAATAATAATTTTCAATTTTATTGTAGCACCTACACCCACCAAACACACACCAAATTAATTGACAGTACAGATAGTTTTCAAAATTTACATTTATAAATTGTTTGATTTGGCTATCTTCAGTAGATAGCACAAAAGGACAAATTGCGCAGGGTATTTACACTGTAATATACCTGTTGACTACACCCAGCTCGGTAGAGATATACTCCAAATATTGATGGACACCAATGACCCTGGACTGGAGTTCTTTTTTACTCACGTGGCTATATTAATCCAAGGGTGGAATCAGGTTTTCACCGCGCCTATCAATAAAAAAGGCATTAAATATATAGCCTATATTTATATATATGGTTAAAAACACAGTTTAAAATTACCATGTTTAAATTCAATTATTGTAAAATTTTGGGTTATCCTTACAAGTTTTTAAATCTGTATCGCCTCCCTGTTAGTTTAGTGAGTGCCCCAGAAGCAGCTGCCACAAACAGTGGGATATCAGTCATGCCGAGTCAACTATGTACTCCCAGTTAAATGTATCCAACTTTTCCCTAGTCAGGGAACTTTCAAAGGAGTGTTTTGTTGGTGTAGTCCGTCAGCTGTGATGCGCAATGACTCTTGACGAAATTAGGGATGGCAAATTTTTCTTTTGACGGTCATACAGCTGATTCAGGGCCGAGTAGTAGGATCCCCTCAAAACTTTTTGAGAGCAATCTGATTCGTAGACTCAACCGGTGCTTAGAGAGAAAGAGAGAGGATACCCCCAAAAATATTAAATGTTCTAAGATCCACTGTTGTAAAAGAGAATAATATTGGAAACCTTTTTGAACTGTCAGGTGATGTAAAACAATGCAATTTTTACAAATACATAAACATTGAACTAGGCCTCACCTTTTTTGGTCTCATGTTTCACAAACAGTTCGTGATCCTGAAACCTTCATTTTTATGGGTGTTAGATCTCCTTCGTGAAACGATTTTTTTAAAAATTAAATTAATTCTGACGGTGTGTGTTGGATGTCTGTGATTAAAAACGTATATGAAAAACCAATAAACCAATGGTCAGGGCGTGTGTTCGATCTTTGGAATGTTCGGTACGTTCACGCACTATGATGGGACTATATTTTGACTTCCGGAACTAAAAGTTATATATCAGTGGATAAATATAACGTATACTTTAAAAAAAACGATGTCAAAAAAATTCTCATAATGTGGGAAGCATCTTTCAGGTTCAAGTAACAAGCCTAAATCAATGTTTCAATAGCCAAAGTGTTAAGCACGTTACTTCTTTAACCACCGCTTTTATTCAAGATTTGAAATTTCTGATGCTTTGTATATGATTTAAAGTTTATAAGATATTATAAAAGAAACCTTAAATCGGGGTTCGTGTATTTTGACATCTTCTTTTCTTCTTTCTTTTCTTTTTCTTAAACCGAAGAGTTTACGTCGAAGGAATGCGATCATTCCGATATAACCTCCCATTGATATATACCTCCAAGATGGGAAGAATTGTGCTGGCAGCAATCCTAGTCACGCGACACTATTTATTGGATGTTTTATTGTCATTTAAATAATCTTAATTTGAAATTTAAATGTTAACACATTGATGGGAAGTTAGGTATCAAAACATTACAATTTACAAATGAAATCGTTGGTAGGTGATACTTAACAGGGTATTTCTTTTTTTTAAATTCCTTTAGAAATTATAATTGTAGGACCCTATCCCAAAGAATTATCAACTGAAAAAAGGGGTGATATGTTTAACAAAATAGTCATTGAGTTGGTAGTCAGAGTTAGCTCTTTAGAACAACTATCAGAAGAACGAAATAAAACGTTTATTGAGTTCGTTTTCATTCGATCCTTCTTAAAACTAGAAATGAAAGTTTCGAGAATAGACTAACCCAACAGAACTGAATTAAATGAAAATCAACATAAGTAAGGTTGCCAAAATCGATTTCAGGGGTTTGTGAAACATCGCCCAAGCCGTCGATCAATGTGGCCCAACACCCCATGTATAGTAACTTCAGGATCAAAGGTCACATTCTCACGCCGGTCAAGGCCAGTTCTTGCACCAGAAGGTTGTTTCCGATGAAATTATGAATTTCTACTGTTTCGAGAAAATTCGGCGTATTATCTCTGAAAAGTAATCTATATATAAGGAAACCTATATATCTACTTGATTCTGAATTGCTTGTATATTTGTTCGTCTGCAGTGTGTGAAAAGTGGGCTCTTTGAATTGGCCTGTAACACAGGGCTAACAGGCAAAAAAAGGTATTACGTAGTATTTTTTGCCAGAACTTCAATCCGTTAATGACAACATGTTATAAAGACATTGTGAAGTTATGCTTAGCAGAACTACATGGAGGGACTAGAACGAAGTAAATGAAGATTTGGAGGCCAGGAAATTGTGATATCAATTGACCTTGTAGAACTTAGCATGCAACTTGTAAAAACAACGCATTTAAAGTAAAGGTAAGGTAGAGTGACAAATGATTGTGGTGGTTGTATATCCAGTGCAGCATTATTATATTTGGGGCACAATACACCTGATTTTGCTTCACTAAAAGATCTTTCTTTGCACAAACCAGTAATTCTCCATGACTAGAGAGTCAATAAGGCTTTTCAAACACACGAGCCGGCGATCGATCGACTCTTTTGCGATCGATCGCCGTTTTTTGAAGACTAGTGCAGCCGTTCTGAATTACTAGACGCGCATGTTGCAATAGCCGCCTTAGTTGATGTAAAAGTTTTCCAAGAAAAAGATTTAATGAGCTGCTGCTCTCACGAAATAATTCTTTTTGAGGCATTTACTGCAGTGGTTGTAGTGACTTTTTAAATGCTGAAGTACTATACATCTTTTAAATGATTGAATTGCACCTTCTTGAGTGCTCCGCACAGAAATTTGAGTTGTCAGTTCACGAAATTGACGACTGAGTAAGGAAATTCAACATGGCGGATAGACTCTTAAGTAAGGATTTATTGATTGAAAGTGTGCTGTATTGAGGGAAGCACAAAGCGATATGCCCGTGTCAGCGTTGCAAAGTATATAATGAATTGGAGTGGTTTGAAGTCTACATATAGCGATTGATCGCCAAGTCGATCGCTCACCGGACTCAGGGTGATGAAAAGCTCCTACTGAAACGAAAACATAACAAAAGTTAAGACTCTCTGTCATGTCATCCGGACTAGAGCACCAAAGCATGATTAGATACAAAAAGAAATCACCTGGGGGGCCTGCAGAAATAACTGAAAATGTTTCAGGTGAACCAGGTGATGTTTGTATTGATTCCTCTCATGCTGCGTGATCTGGAGGGCAAACAAAAGTTCCATTCAACCAATTTTAGTTCTGGGCAAGGGCCTATATCCGTAGTTATGAAATGTAAGAACACGTTGTAAAGGTAGTTTTAGCAGTATAGAAGTACATTTTGTGATTGAAATTTCATATGAATGTAATTTCAATTACATCCGGACTGGAGTGTTGCAATCCAACCCTAAATATACGAGCAAATCAGGACGCATTCTTTAATCGGAATGATGTTTTCGTTAAATGGGACGCTCTATTTAGGTTTGCAGAAAGGTGTACTTAAAAACGTGTAGCAACAAATTTTTACTGGATTCATAATACAACTCAGATAAAAATTACTCACCCAAGTTGTTGCTGATGTCCTTATAATAAAATCATCACAGTGATTTGCAAAAAAAGTTAGAAATAAACAAAATATTCAATCTACAATTGCCTTTCCACAGGTTGAGTAATGGCGCTAGTCTTGCCGCTGTCGTCACCGTTGTGGAACTATACAATTTATATGTGGAAGGATTTCCCCTGAATTTGGTACCTCAGAATTAATCTTATGAATTATTGTATCTATTATGATAAGAACCTTCTGAGGTAAGGGTGTGCCTGTTTAGCGCAAGGAGTCTAGTAAAAACAATTTTTATAGCTCCGAAAAACGGCGAATATTTGCGAAACCTTTTTTGCTTCGGGAGCCTATTCATTTACACTGGCACTGCTACAGGTTATTGTTATACAGAAGTGATTCTAACGTGATGCGAGTACGCCACAAAAAAGTTCATCCACGGTTTAGAAGTTCCTTTTACTAGGATGGAGGTGAGTTTGCAATGGCAGCGAATTGTGTGCGCACTAGTCTGGACTTGAATAGAAAGAGTCACTGTTGGGACTAAAAGACAGCAGTAACCGTAATTGCTATTGATAATCCTAACTCTAACACTCGTCCCACCTTAAGCTCTATTGGTTTATTTATATATTAAATGTTATTTAATCTTGTTTAAAGCATGAACCTAAAAATCGGGAAGTCAGCTGATGCATGACTTGCAACGACTGCAGCACTGTACTGCCACAGTTACAGGTCCTGAATAGGAAATTAGGGCTACTTCTTTGTTTCCTTCAAACCGATTCTTGTTCCCTGGGAAAAAAACTAACCTCGTCTGGTGTAAGTTCACTCCATTTTACACTTCTCCTATCACCAAGGGATGTATGTACTATAAACAAACAGAGCAATCAACGAAAAAAATCATTGGAAGTTTAGCGAGTCGGCATTACTGCTTGTTTTCACTGAACGTCGCCCATGTTGTGTGACGAACACGCAGTGATGATGCATTATGGGCGCACAAGTTAGATTTTGTTACAAGCTCTCTGCTTGACTCGGAGTATTCTGTACAAGTGGTCATTGTTTGTTATGAGCTTCCCCCCCCCCCAAAAAACGCCCCAAAAACAGTATTTATCAATAGAAAAACACTGTTTTTCAAGGTGAGGTTAATGGCCCAAAACTGACACACCAGTTGATCATTCAGTAGGTAGCGTCAATTGATAGATTTTAGTTTCAGTGATGAATAATTTGAAAATCTGTAAAATTGTCACGTTCTGCCACTATACAAAACCATAATAAACTTTCAATGAGCAAATAGTTCTCTTTTTTTTTTAAATACAAGCATATTTCAACATGTTATTTCAATGTCACAATGATATGAAATATAGGCTATAAGAAAACAAATGTTTATTATATTATTTATTAAATATCCATGGCGGGAGCCAGACCTCGTTTTCTGGGGGGGGGGGGCACAAAGGGGGGGGGCACAGTGAATTTTTTGGGGAAAAAGTAAATTCTTGGGGGAAAGTATCAATATTTGGAGATTTGAACCAATTGTGGCCAAAAATCGCTGGATTTTCCAAAATTTGGTGGATTTTGTTTTTTCTGGCCCCAAATCGCCGATTTTGCCCAAATCCCTCATTTTTGGCGGCCAGGGGGGGCAAAACTAGGGGGGGGGCAAGAATAAAATTGGGGTGGGGGCAAATGGCCCCCTTGCCCCCCGTGGCGCCGCCCACTGTTAAATATATCTCAAAAAATGGATGTGTTGCATTTAATGGATTATGTACAAAAGACGGCATATTAAATGACTAGCATGTCTGTCTGTCTGTTTGTCCCCGATTCCAAAAAAAGGTTCGAATCCTGCCGATTACGAAACTTTAGTCATATTTTGCTACCCTATTGCAATTGTTTTCCTGTTTTTATATTTTTTTTCTGATCTACTCAAACCATTGCCGCATTTATGAAACCAAGCTAATATGAATCATATTTGTACAAAATCATTATCAAAAATTTACTAATGGTTCTTCTGTCGCCTTTGCATTCGTTTTCGAGCAATTTTACATTATGGACAGGAAACAAACTAAATTGAAATTGGACAAAAGTTTGCATCGACGTTGTCGTGGTCCAGAGGTTAATGCGACAGTCTAGAAATCTGTTGGGGGTCATAGAGATTGTATAAGCGAAGGCTTTATACAACTTTATGGTTGGGGTCTCCCCGCGCAGGTTCGAATCAAGCCGATTACGAAAACTAGTATTTTGCCTGGCCAATGTTTTCCCCGTTTGGCAAGAGTGCCATATGTAGTATGTTTATATGTAACAGATTCTTTTTTATTATGGTTAGGGTTCGTTTTGTTCGTGTAAGGCCATAAATAAAAAAAGAACATGGTTTCCTGTTACAATTTTAAAGGGGGTACTATATGGAACTCAAAAGTGGCAAAATCATCATAAACATTTCTTGTGGTTCCTCGTCAAAGTTTTGCTATGCAATTCACGATTTCATTGCGATTATTGAAACCCAGTTTTTCATATTATAAGTAGAGAGAAAAAGGAAAAATACGTATGGGTGATTTTAATATAGATTGTTAAAAGAAGAGAGTCACAGACCTACACATGATTATTTAGATTTTATGTATTCGAATTTCTTATACCCAACAATTTGAAACTACACGAATATTACGGAAAAGTTTCAGATATATATGAACAATTCGAGAGCTCAATTAATACTGCTTATTTAGTTACACAAATATCATGGTCATTTACCCGACAGTTTGGCTGAGATCAAAATTAGAATATGGAAACCGAAGACAGATTCTATTAAAAAGAAAACAATCTTATTTATAAAAAAAGATACCATATGATATGAAAACAGTGATAAGTGAAAAAGGAACTGTCCAAAAGGTAATTGGGATAATGTTCATGTGGACAATGATGTAAATTGTGATTATAAAATACTTCGTTGACAAATTACCAAATTGTACGATGAATGTGTGCCGTTAAAAAGGTAGTGTAAAACAAAAGGAAAGTTCACAGTCACCATGGATTTCTAAAGGTATTTTGAAAAAGGATACATAACCAAAAACAAAGATATAAAGGAAATTTTACGATGCCCGAATTGAAAAAAAACAAGCTCATAAAGTTTAAAACTTACCGAAAACCAAACTTCATACCTGATTCGAAAGGTAGTAAGCGGGAGTAGAGTACTTAGAAAAGTTTTCAAGAAACACAAATAATATTGAAAAAAGCTTGTGAAATATTAGAAGATTGGTCGTGCAAAAAGTCAAGTACATCAAATAAATTGAAATCGGAAGACGGTGTTCCTATGTGTCGATCCTCAAAATATATCAAAGCGTTTAACAATTTTTTGTAGAGATAGGCCAAAATAGCTTCAAAGATACCTTACAAAAGTGTATTTTTGTATGAAACCAACGTCTCTGACGAGGTTATAAAGTCATATACTAAGTTAATCAAAAATAAGAGTCCTGGTCATTGATGATATCAGAAACTCTATTGTAAAAAGGGTTGCCAAGAATAGCAACGCCTTGACGAATATAGCAATAGTTCATTTTTCTACTGGAGTTGTTCCAGACCAATTGAAAATAGAATAGTAGTCCAATATATAAAAAAAAGATGACAAAGAGTATTTTCCAATTATCGACCTGTTTATGTTCTTCCCTGTTTTCTAAAATCTCGAAAGACTGTATTTAACAGATGTATGGAATTATTGATTAAACAAAAAATTTGAATGAAAACATTTGGATCATTCAACATATATTGACAACATTGAATAGTGATAAAATAAGTAATGTAGTAGAAAGAACTGAAACTGCGTGGGAATATTTTAGACTTTTCAAAGCGTTGACCTATTAACCATGAAATATTATTGTATAAACTTGGAATATTTGGTTTTCGAGGTATTGCCTTCAATGGTTTAAAAGTTACTGGGATAATCATGTGAACACATTTGTACGATCTCATCATGTGATGCAGTTTATAAAATAAAACTAAGGGGTACCACAAGGCTAATGTTAGGTCCTTGTTATGCAGTCGATAGGTTAAATTATATTGTAAATGCCGTTTCATTGTTAGAAGTGGTCTTATTGGCTGACTACCTTACTGTACCCATCCTGATATAGCCACAAAAATTGATGTAATAAATAGTGAATTACAATAGATTAGCAATGGTTCAGGGCAATAAATTATCGGTCAATGCGAGCAAAACCAATTAAATGCTGTTGGGATCCTCCTGATGTAACTTTTAAATATTCCAAAAAAGAACTGAAAGGCCAAGATTGGCAAGACAAAACTGGGGTTAATGCTACCAATTATTTTCATGTTGTACTTGATAATGTGGCATTGGAGATAGTTCACGAGACCAAATTCTTGGGGGGTTATCATCGATGAACATCTAACATGGAAAAATCACATCGATCAATATCAAGAAAATATTTCTAGAAAATGGTGGTTTACTCTCCAAACTAAAACACTTGGTCCCTGACATGATTATACTCTTTATCTTGTACGCCAGTATTACCTTACGTAAATTATGGTATCTTAAGAGGGTAGTTCTAATAAACTCTATTTAGATAAAATTATTTAAGTTCAAAAAGGGCTGTAAGGACGATTCAAATAGTCATATAGATGCCATAAGGGGCTATTTTCAAAATTCCATTTGTTGAAACGTATTTTGGTAGACCTGGTAGACTAGGTTATGCATAAAGATGGTGATGTAATGATTATAACAGAGAACTGGGTGTCGGTAGAAGATGCAGTTGTCAGAGGAGAAATCACCCTGCCTGGACTATACTTTTTAGACTTTTCCCGTAAACAGTTCAACATATTTGGCGGCGGAATAGGGATTTTTGTACAAAAGTCGCCTCAAGCTAAGTTCTACTCCATCAGAGTTTGACTCTGTCACCTTTGCACTGTACTCGTACTAGTGTAGGAGGAGCTGGGACCCAGTCAAACATCATCGTTTACCCTCACTACAGAAAAGGTGGACAATGTGGTAGACCCTCTACTCAATGGCTTATAGGTAGTGTCCTCAAACGTGGTATCACTTTTTCAATAGGACCATTTAGTTTACACGGGGTCAAATTTTAAAAGCCTCCAATCATGTTGAAATTTATGCCCTATTGGTCAGTATAGTCATAATGATTCCAAAAATTGTATATTGTACCATCTATGACCTATGGATATTAGTCTCCTGCTCTATATTCATAATTCCATCCAGGTTGGTTGTGTCTACCGTCCTACCCCTTCCCAAATGTAACAAATTCATTATATCTGCCTTTTTGGGAAGAATTTGAAAGTATGGATGAGATCTGTGTCACCCTCACCAAAAACGGTGCCTATGGGGGATTCAACATCCACTGTGATGTGCCTGACAGATATGACACCAAAAGATTCAATGAATTGTTTCTGCTGCTACTCTCCAAACAATATGTTTTTGGCCCAACCCATGTTTCCGGACACACCTTAGATATGGTGATTGGCCCCATGCTGATGATGATCTCAGTCATCAAGTGAGTATTGATCGCTACTCAGATCATCAGTAGTTCTGCCATAGTACATGTGCGAGCCACCTCCTATGATAAATAACATAACTTCACGCGAGTACGGAAAGTTAGAACAAACACAACTAAACATCATTACTAGGCGTTTCAAAGAGTTTCCAGACAGTGATAAAGGCCAGTCAAAAAATAGAAGAATGCTGCCTTAACCCCACCCTAATTGCAACAGAACTCAATTCCAACAGAATTGTATGGAGAAGACCTTTCAAAAACAACATATCAAAAGCTCTACTAAAATCCCAAGAGTGGAACATTATATTTAAGGGGGGTAAGGGTTTCTACAGGGGTAAAATATTGAAAGTATCAAAACGCGTCAACGTAGCCACGTATTGTTACATTTCAGGTTAAAAAAAGTAGTTGCCAGTCTGAGGTGTGTAGTTCAATAGTTATGAGCAAAAAGGTTCAAGGTTCACAATGGGGTAAATCTTCCGATATACCGTTCGTTATACAAAAATGGTGTCAAATTGGTCGGTCTAATGTACAGAACCCGAAAATATACGGGTTGCACCATCTATTATATTAATTGCATAATTGCAACGCAAATGTGGAATGGGGGTTACAGTTTCTATGGGAGGTCACTAGTCATAGCTCTGTACTTCTTATATAGAAAGTTCAAACAAAGAATCTATTTACATTTACTTATATAGTGGGACAAATTTAACAGTTTACATCCAGTCCGATCAAAATCGGACCATTCTATGAATTTTACCCCATCAGGATGACCTTGAACTGTTTATGAGCCTATTGTACAAAAATAAACCCGTAGATAGGGCAAACTTACCTTTTTTTAAACCTTAGGAGTAGCCCAATAAATTGGTACAATCATTTAAATCAATTCGAACAATTCTAATGTTTACACCTGTACAAACGTTGCCCCCCTTTATTTCTAAATGTTCCACATAGGTTGATTTGGTGATTTTTTATATATTATTTTTGGACTATTTCGCAGTATATTAACACACCAAAATTGTTTATGTGGCAATTTGTGTGGGGTCAAATCATACATTATTGGACTATAATGCAAAATGTACTGGTTGAATCATACGAGGCTAGTAACATCCTCAGTGTTAGATGAGGTATGTCCCTTGACTAAGTGTTGTCATATTTCATTGTAAAGTTGAGAAGATTAGGAACAATGTCGGCTTTCTAACTGCAGATATAGCCCACTCTGAGTCCTCCCCCGGGGCTCCCCTATGATTGACGAGCATTTGCACATGCGTAATTTCCAAAACCACTTTCAGACGATGATGTTCAAAATATTATCATGAAGTTTCCTAGCAATCTGGTTGAGAGGTCTTTTCATATGGAATTACAATCTGGGAGCAGGAAACGATCTTATTAAGAAGTGTCTGATGGTATTATACAATTTCTTTTGTGAACTGGCATTCATACACTTTTAGGTGTAAAATTCAATTTTAGAATTCAGTTCTGGGTTGAAAAATGATCCTTTGTGCTCTAAATGCAGCTTCATCAGTGTCAGATTGGTTCTTTTTCCATATGCGTTCAAGTCGACGCCAAATTCGCCTATATTAATGTTTCATTGTACGTTCTTGAGGCAAGGGACATACCTCTTCCAACAATGAGGAGGTGATAGCCTCGTATGATTCAACCAGTACATTGGGGTAAGTGGAACGTACAGCTCTTGGCATATTTAATTGGCATAATGGTTGTTATAATTTCGTGAAACCTTGCTTCGATAAAAACATAATGGCTATCAGAGATTAAATGCATAGATTAACTTTCTCTACCGTTTCAGCAAAAATATTTTAATTTTTATCAATTAACACCTTAAAGCAATGTTGGCACATTTTTTGAAAGAGGCGCCACAATTTCAAAAATTTATAGTTTTGCACAGTTACGTGGTGTTAATTGTCTAGGAAAATATACCAGCGAACGAGGATGCTAAAAATACGTATTGTCACAAAAATAATTCCCCCCCCCCCCGCGATTTGTCTAATTTAGATTGGGATCCCAATGGCTTATAATTGTTAAATGGCAGAGCTGGAAATGCTAGTTTATGTCCGTCCATATGAAATAGTGCAACATCGAGAAATAACTCTAACTGGATTGCCGAACGATTAAAAACAACTAATGATGAGCGTAGACACGTCATGGCGCATTTCAGGGTTGTTCACAGGAGGCCGTTCCAGCAGCCGTTGATGAGTATCGGGGATCCCGATAATAATTATTTAGTCAAAATTCCTCGTTTGGACACATAGGACATTGGCGAGTTAACCATTCACAGGGATAGGTTTACTAGCCCGGTACCAAGGCAACGTGTAAAAAATCTCCAAATTTTTGAAAATTGGGGCGACCCTTCCAAAAAATGTGCTAATATTGCTAAAATTATTAAGAATAATCGAATTTTGGCCATAAACCGTAGTCAGTGTTAACCTTGACCTTTTAAGCACTTTCACGATCGAATAATCCATTGTTTTAGTTTGAAAGTAAAGCAAAAATAGTTACGTAGATTGTTGTTTCGACACAAAACCAACCGTGGCATGTTGCTGATTTTATTCTTGATTGAGGGCATTAGTAGTTTGTGTCCCACTTACCCCAGTGTAGGCCTATGTACAAAAAACACTATCTGCCAATGACCAAAACCTTTGAGATTACTTTGTAAAACATGCACAAATATTTATATAAAGATAAGAAAATTTTCTCTCCGATCGCGCTGTGAGAAATTCTGATCAAATTATTGAATTTTCTTTGGATAATATACAGACGGTTAAAATAAACCAAGTGTTTTAGAAATCATTTAAATCTCTACTTATAGCTGAATAGGAAGGGTTTTGTTGGGGCACGTCTGTGTATGTGTATCTTTTGTTCGGTTTGGTATGAAACTTAGGTTCAGGGTCAGATGATCACATCACATCTGGCCTTATTGGCCTCTCGTTCATCTCCTCAATATCATTGTCTTTTTGTGTCTTTGTAAGATTTACGTGATGATATTGAAATAAAGTTGATTGAGTGATTGATTAATCAAGTACTTTCGGGCAATTGTGCATAAACAGGAACACAATACACATTGCAATAGTAAGTAGTGTGGCCGGCGGTTAAGGCGACAGACGCGAAATCTGTTGGGGTCTCCCGCGAGGTTCGAATCCTGCCGACTACGAAATTGTAGTCATATTTTGCTCCTCCTCACATAACAGTTTTTTTCCTTATTTTTTGTCATTTTTTTAGCCGATCAGATATACTTGAAAACCATTGTCGGCCGATATGAAACTAAGTATATCGTTTTGTAACAAAAATCATTATCAAAATTTATGATGGTTATTATGTGGCCTTTGCATTCGTTTCGCGGCAATTTTACATGACAGGAAACAAAAGCATGAAAAATTGGACCCATATTTATATAAGATCGTGGTCGTGATCGAGAGGTTAAGCGACAGGACTCGAAATGGTTGGGAGGTGGACCCCGCGTACGTTCGAATACCAATGTTTTCCCTTTGGCTTATATGTTACTGATCGGATCCACTCAGACCAATGACGCCGATTATGAAAAAAAGGTATTCATCTTGTGCAAATCCTCATCAACATTTCTTGTAGTTCCTCTCCGCTGTCAGCTTTGGGCAATTACATAACAGAAAACAAAATAACATTAACAATTGACAGTGTTGTATGAGTCCTAGCCGTGACCGAGCGGTTTAAACACTATCAGTATTTTCCCAAATTCAAAACTTGCCAATTGTGTCTCTATATTGCAATGTTGGTCATATCAACAACCTATTTCTTGTGAAAAACAGACTCTTAAGCATTTTAAAACGTCTGGAGTGCCATTTACGACTGTTTCTAAACAAACCTACAGAAATCGGATCCCGACTTTTATTAGTAGACAAACCACAAAAATCATCATTATTTGACAAATTTCGATGCTGTCATGCCGCGATATGGTCCTTAGCGCGATAAGGGCTTTTTGCTATTATAGTAGATTTCAAAATAAGTGAGACCTCATTAAAGTTTTAGGTCTGTCCATTCACCGTGAGAGGTAAGAGGAAATATTGTAATGGCCACAGGTAGAAAAGTTTATGGTACTCATACAATGTATAGTAATGTAGCTAGTAAATAAATGTTGACATAAAATACATTGTTTCACATCTATAGCTTGGATGTTTCATTTGAAGTATCAGGATGAAAACACCAGCAAAATATTTCATTAAATGTTGTTATTTGAACATAACTTACCTTTGACACTACAAAATATCATTCTTGATCACAGTACTGGAGAAATAATGTATTCTTATATCAATGCACACATAACAAAACTAAGTTTTTATTTTGCCATAAAAACTGGGCCAACTTGTATGAGAGATTAGCACAAAGCGGATTTGACAAAGTCCTTCTATCATTAACAGACCATTGTAGAACTGAATGCATCAGGTTCCAGTAAGCCGATTCTGTAAAGTAACTTTGTACCATGGACACAATATGTTTTGTGATGGTAACAAAGGCCTAGTCTCTACATGGCCGAGGATTGAACCATCACCCCTATGGATTTATGTATGGAGTCTCACGTAATTTGAACTTACTATAGAATGATTAGCATTGGTATCGCTAGTTGTGTTCAATCTAAATTTACTAGAGACGAGCGCTAGCGCTAATAGTGCAATTAGCGCTAAAAGTGCAATTAGTGCTAATTATGATTATAAACAATGTTATCGCTTCTTCTTCTTCTTCTTCTTATCGTGTCCAAACACAGTGATTCTCAAATATGATCCAGCCAGAGATGGGTACAACGTCTGGCTGCTTCCACTGAATTCCGGGGGGTGAAGGTCATTGTTTGTGCATTGTGACTCCAACAGTGGGCAGACCAAGAGATGTTCCATAGTCTGTGGTGCTGTTCCACAACCACAGCTAGTGTCTTGATCTGCTTCCAGTTAGCCCCACTTCTGCAAGGAAACTTTAGATCGGCCAGTTCTGGTTCTCAATCTGTTGAGGCATCGCCATTCAGCCCATGAGGAGTCAGCTCCAGGTGGAAGATGCTCACCAGGTTCAATACCAATAGATGTTACTTGGTTGACAACAAGTCTTTCTTTCCACAATGCGACTCTCTTATACTCCTTAGAGACTGATTCAAGAGGTTGGACTTTGTTTAAGAAACTCTCTCTGGATTTAAGGCGGTTGGCAGCAGGTCTTTGTCCAGACATAGGGTGCTTCACATTAGATACTTGGCAGCTACGCTCTTGCATGCTCGCTATACACTACGACGGATGTCTGGTGGAGCAATTCCTGCTAGGATGTATAAGGGCCAATGTCAGTGAAAGGGGTCAAGTAGAGGTTTTAGAAAGTCGAAAATAAACTTAACGTTAGGCATTTAACTTCATGCACAACGTAAAAAGAACACGTTATATATTTTTAATTCTAAAGTTTCAAACAGGTTTTGAGTCAACTTTATTTTTAACAATAAGAAATGCGTTAATCATCTGTTGGACATTAGAGCCATTTACGTTACCTCACTCTCAAAGCTAGTTCATATGTTATAAATAAACCAAACACAATTGTGTTCAAATGTATTTGCTCATATGAAGCTAAACACATTTCTGGTTAAATTGATATAAAACTTGCCATGGTAAAATTGATTTTTGCTTGTATTTATATATATATATATATATATATATATATATATATATATATATATATATATATATATATATATATATATATATATATATATATATGAATAAATGTATAAAAAACGAGAAAATGTCCTTATCTGGTATTGACATCGCGTTTTTTCTATATTTTTGAAAAAAATCATGCGCTGCAAACAAAGTATTCAACTTTCAACAGTGCAGATAATGCAGTACATGAATAACTTTCCATAAAATGCTGCTTGCTTCCCATAAAATGGGAGATGTATTGAAAATGTGGTAACGTAAATGACGGAATGCGGTAACGTAAATGATGTAATACAAAAGATAATAAAACACTATGCCTATCTCTATTATTACAAATATCCAGGTAAGATGTATTAAATCAGTGTAGAAAATCATCTTGGTGAGCTTGAAAATGTAATTAGACTTCTTTATTTTTTGCACTTACTGTGCTATACGTTATAAATTAGCTCACGCATCACCCAGAACATAACACAATACTGGAGTGTTTAATTGCTCTTATTTTGTGCACAAACCTGAAACAGAGCTTTAAATATTCTTTGAATGATTATCATTACAATTAATAAGTGAACAAACCGCACCAATCTCCAATTACGTGAGTGTACGATCAAAATGCAATTTAAAGACTGGTAACGTAAATGACTAAGATTCCAAATATGAGCGTAACGAGATGTTTGACATGGAAAACTCGTTTCATTACTACATTAAGTACATACCGTATAAATTAGCAGTGGAGCGATTTTCTTCCCCATCACAGAATCATCCATTACTCATTTTAGATTTGGTTGCTGTCGGCAACTTCCATTCATTAGAAGATCAATACTTATCATATTGGATTGTTATACTCTATCATTTCTCATCCAATTACAATTTTAATGTTTTTAACATAAATCACCTATTCCTCAAGATCAAGCTTGATTTTTTTCTCTACTTCATACTGAATAATCACCTATATGGATAAGGTTTCCAAAAAAAGGCAAAGTTAGCTGGTGTTCAAGTGCCTATAAGCATGTATGTTCAGTGGCGTACCAAACAGGGGGGGTGGGGGGGGTACCAGAAGCCTCCTCTAAATCCTCTCTTTTTCCTCTCCTGCCGGTCCAAATGGGATCAGGAAAAGTAATGAATTGGTAATTATTAAAAAAGTAAAAAGTAAAAAATTTTACCTTTTAAAAATGTGCCTCCCCAATGTTTTTCGCCCGCCTGGCCTCCAAACATTTAACCACATTTGGTACGCCTTGCATGGTATGCACAAATTTAACTATCACAAAACTTGGGCATATACAACTTTTGTATTTGTGACACTGTTGAGCCGGGTATGGAAACTGGAAAGTTTTGTAACATAATTATCTAAATTAAGGTCGTTTGTGAATGGCAAACTATATGACGTGGAAACGTTTACATTGATACCGCATTAATTTTAATGAACTGGGAATTAGGATGTTTACAGTATTTGTAACTGGTGAATTCTGATGTTTGATGTTACATGGGGGAAGGTTTTACACTGATAGTGATATCATTTTGTTCATCATTGTCCTTACAACCACTTTTGCTATATTGCCTATGCACTGCATGTAAAAACATATCGTCTTTTAACATTATTTCCTTTGATTTTTGCTGGCAGCAACATTCTGCCAACAAATCCTGAAAATAGAGTGTAATTTAAAAAAATTTTTTTCAAAACACTTTCAAAACATATACATTTTGGTAGTTCTCATATTACAAGCGATTTGTAAATGTAAGAATAACTGCACTGACGATCACCTATAGCTTTGCTGGCCTATCCACAAATGTTCAAAAACATTTTTAACGGGTATGTATATTAAAACTTGGTAAAATTTAAAATTTTTGCTTTTTTTAAGTTTTTTAACTTTTTTAATTTTTTGTTTTTTGGTTTTAAAAATTTCTTTAACCTGTAATTTTTATGGGATTTTGTTGGTCAGAACTGATAGCAAGGAATGTTCCGTAAAATTTACCAGTATTATTTTCTGTCAATTATAGTACTTTAATCCCATATTTTGAAAATTCATAATAGTGTAAATAATGTTCAATATTCTTTAAATATTGAATAATAATAATAATCAGGTTTACTTTTAATCTCAAATCGTGGCCTGTAGGCCAAATTGCTAGAGATTATTTACAACTTAATACTTACGATACAGAACATGGCAACTTTGAGCATGTAGTCAGCTTAAACGGTGCCATATTGCAACATTCAAACACACTACCCGAATGGGAAGTGCACGCTTTCATGGTTCCTTTGCCCATTTCAAATGAACCATGAAAAGTGGTATTCAGTTTTAAAATCATTTCTGTTATACAAATCTAAACCGAAATCTCAAATTGAGTTCCCGAATGAAATTCCAGCAAGTGGTGTCCCCACTGAGATAAGAACCGAGGACCCTTTGCTTCAGAGTAAGCTTGCCAACCCGCTATACCACGCCACTTTCTCTCTCCAAATAAGAGGTCCACTTCTAAATTTAGCCACAATAGGCCTAGTCAATTTGACATTAAAATTACAGTATTTTCCTGTTTTTTTTTCACAAATGCAGTCATTTTTCATCTTCTTTTACAGTATTTTTCCTTAAATTTCGCTGTAAATTTTTAGAGTGTACTTTTATAGGCAACTTGGCGGTTATGTAGGCCTTAAGTATAGACCTCTTAGGTCCAAAGGCTATTTGTCAAAATAATTTTGTATGTCAGTGTTTCAAATGAAAATGGATATTGCAAAACAGAAAAGAAGTATGGACAGTTGTATAAATTATAACGACCATTTCCAATGTTGAATACTTTTGGTCCGTCGTTACATGATCGATTATTATATTAAAGAAAGGTTCAGCTTTGAACTTTTTTCGTGATATATTTTCAGTAAACCCTTGGGCGTTTACACCATTGGATCCGAGGCTTCTATTGGCTATGAGTTATTTTCTCTCAAACACGGGCGACACTATTTAACCCCTTTCAGTGACATTGGCCGGATATATTCTCCGTTGGCATGGTTGGTGTTGGACGAAGACATCCTGTGATAAGCCGGCAGGAGGCATTTAATGCTGAATCAAGCTTCTTGGCATGGGTTGATCTTTCCCATACAGGGCAAGCATACTCTGCACATGAGTAGTACAGGGCAAGTGCCGTCGATCTTAGGGTATGTGGGCGAGCGCGAGCACCCCATCTTGTGCCAGTGAGTTTGTTCAAGATATTATTGCGTGAACATACTTTACTCTTCGTCTTCTTGATGCGGGTCTTATAAGAGAGAGTGCGGTCCAAGGTAACTCCTAGGTAGACAGGGTTATCACAGTGCTCCAGGGGTGTACCAGACCAGGTTACATTAAGCTAACGTTTGGCTTCACGGTTGCGTAGATGGAAAGGACATACCTGTGTCTTGGATGGATTTGCACGTAGGTGGTTTTCCTCGTAGTAAGGAGTGAGTTCATCCAAAGCTTTGGAGAGTCTCTCTTCAACAACTGTGAAGTTTGCATCTTGTGCACTAATTCCAAGGTCGTCAGCATAGATAAAACGACAGGTTCCTGCACTCCTAGGTTGGTCGTTGGTATAGATGTTAAACAGGAGAGATGCAAGCACGCTCCCTTGTGGTAGACCATTCTTGAGCTACGCCATCGACTCGTCTTCGCTCCTAGCTGAACAAAGAACATCATGTTTGAAAGCAATCCTTTGATTAGCTCAGTCAGGCGGATATCCTTGGTGAGTTCCAAAATCTTATGGAGTAGGCATCTGTGATTAACAGATGTTATCGCTAATAATGCTAATTTGCAGGGAGGAGCGCTACTAGTGCTAGTAGCGCTAATTGCTTGTATTGCAGTTATTATAGCATTGGTTTCGCTAGTTGTGTTTAACATTACTTGAGACGAGCGCTATTAGCGCTAATTATAATTATTAGCAATGTTAGCGCTAGTAATGCTAATTACCAGGGAGAATCGCTATTAGGAATTAGGGGGAAAGAGAATGAGAGACTATTGTTTTTGTCAAAAGCATGCCAGGGAATAACAACAGTTAGGTGAAGTGCTGAACGTTTGGCGCCGAGATAGCGATCAACCTCCTGTTTGAAATAGACACCGCTTCATGCACCATTATGTGTGATGTATTCTGGAAGAGCATTTTAAGATACGGGCATATGATGGAACGAAGGATCTCTGTTGGCTAACTATAGCTTGGAATGAGGAACATCAACATCTAAAATATGGGATTTGATGGAGCGTCTGATTTGGGGATCCAACTCTCGCTCAGGAAGCATGGGGAGGAAAGAAAACATTTACGAGTGTAAGATGAGGGAAAGGGTATGGGGGAGAAATCATTGCGAAGGAGAGAATGAGACCATATGGGTTTGGGTGGGGAAAGAGTGAATATTGGTTATAAGAAGAAAAGTGTAATACGAAGATAAAGAAGAGAATAAATGGCCATGGAGATAAAAGATTTTTTTCGGGAAGGGTAAGGGTGACAAGTTGGGTGGGTGAAAGGGAGCGTATAGTGAACGGAGAAAAAGAGTGTACACCTATGGGTAGAGTAAAATAGAAGATGGGGATGGAAGGGGAACAATGATGGGAGAAAATATAGGTATTTGAAAAGGATTTCTTTCAGATTCGGGGAGAGTAAAAACTGGAAGGTGAGAATAAAGGGAGGTAAATTATATGAAAGAGCTCCGATACGGGTAGGGAAGGAAGGAAGTATAGCTTGGTGAGGAGAGAATGAGGGCGTATATGGTGAAGGAATAAAAGTAAGAGGTGAGAAAATTACAAATGGAGGAAAGTATATGGAAAAGAGAAGGGTGAGAAGATAAATACAAATACATGGGAATGGCGAAAGGCAGATATTTACAACAGAGATTGGGGTGAACCGTTCATCAACAATAATAAGCACAATACATAAATACATATGCAATAATTTCATCACAGGCATGGAACTATGTTTGGGTAAGAGACGAAATATTATATTTCTGAACTAATGTAAGGCCAAGAAAATTGTTTTAAGGGCATTATTTTTTATGTTTTTGCTCAATTGAAAGATTTTTGTTTAATTTTCAGAAAAAAATTAAAAAGAGGGTCATGAAATGCAATAATATTTTTTTTAATCCCGCATTTCGCATTAGCATTTAAAAAAAAGCGCATTTCGCATTTGCTTTTTTCACATTTCTTCTGAGACAAATGTTTCTGGGCCCGCCTAATGAAACCATAAATCATAATGGTATTCACAATGTAAAAACTTCATGTCAATAGGTGAACTAAACAAACTAGTTTTTGGGCGATAAATGGACCACATTTCAAACAAAGGCAATTAGCACCCCACCCTCTCGAAATTATTCATTGGGAGAACATCTACAGGTGAGTCCAAAAAAAACTTTGACCCTGATGTGTCCGCCATTTTGAATTTTTCAATAACAAAAGCTTTTATCATATGTGGTATTATCGTAACCTATTCCATTATCTTAATTTGCTTCAAAGATATTCCCATCGGTTATTATATGATCGAGCTACAGTCTTTTGAATCAAGTCGTCCGCTTTTCTCCTTTCCGGATTTCCCATTTGAATGCACGGCGACCAACTAAGTAAATGACTCTCTAAAATGATGATAAGGGTAATGTCTATGTTTATCTCCAATGAAGTGGTATCTTAAATGTATAAAAGCCAGTGTTTAATTTTTATTTGTCACACTTTTTTCAAGATTTGGCATACTTTGGTCTACAATATATACGATACTTTAAACCCGAAAAGGTTGTCACCGATGTATGTTCCCCTTTATATGGTGTGATTCATTCAACTCCTGCAGAACTGATACTTATCAATTTACTTTATTTTTCAAATGATTGTTATGGTTATGAGGACTTAAGAAACTTAAAAGGGCATCGGGGGAGAGTAAATTTTGACTGAATTTTGGGTGATAAAATGACATCACATTCATTCCGCAGTCAGAGAGGTCAGAGGTCGCGATTGCGGGAACCACCTTGGCTTTCACTCCCTTGTTCATCCAAAATTCCATCTTTTTGAGGAATTAAAATCTCATGTGGTGATTTTGTGCATGCTACATCGTAGTTCATCCATCCTACCAGCTTTGTGTGGATTTTTAGACCTGTCCAGTGCACTGTGTGCATGTTGGAGTTAAGCTTATCCTCACCCATGTGGCAAGGGGCGTTCGCCGTGAGTACTCTATGTATCGTAGTGCTTTAGCTTTCATATTGCATGGCATCTGTGAATCTATTTGGAACCTTTGGCAACTTGAACGTGTTTACCTTACAACCTAAGCGAATTTACTTGGTTTCGTTTCCCAGAAATGATGGCTCTGGACAGCCATTTAATAAACAGGCTGTTGTTGGTATGCCTTTGTTTTGCCAGTACTTTTTACACAATGAACATATGCCACGCCTTATAGAATTACTGATTCTTCATCATCGGGTTGGTATCCAGCTGTCAGCCTTGCTATACAAAAAACGACAGTCTACAGCTTTCATTCAGTATCTTCAAGCAGCATTTTAATCAAAGTATTCAAGCTTTATGTAGCCTCAACCCTCACTTCGTCAAGGGGCTTCCTGTTCCAACTAACGATAGAAGTAAGGAAACTGAAACTGGTTTTATTATTGCATCTTGTTATTATAGTGCAATCTTGCGACACAGACCTTAATCCAGGCCCATGCACCCCGAAAATACCCCGGCGGTGATGCACTAAAGCTGTTCGTTGGTCGCGTACACGGATGGCAGTTGCCTGTGATAGCTGCCACACATGGTTTCACGCTGATTTGCATGGGGAAGGTCATCCTCACTTACGATAGAATAAACAGATCAAACGTCACCTGGATTTGCTTCATGTGATGCGCCAAACTTTTCAGATCATGTCGACTCTTCATTCCCGAACGGAAAACCAATTACTCTTTTCCAACCTAGTTCATCACCACTGGCTGAAGCTGCTGCTCCAGACTCGTCCATTAAAAGCAGACGTAGTAACTCAGCCTCAAGTATCATCAGTGGTTCGGATATTGGCTCTCCTATTCAACGCTCCTCCCCCGTTAAACGTTCCAACAGGAGGAAGAACAGTTGTTTTTACCAGCCCTTGAAAATTCTCTCGGTTAATCTCCAGAGTTTAAATGGCAAAAAAGGAAGTTTCTGGGAACAGTGGACTTTGTGATCCCAGATAGTATCATTGCCAGCGAGACTGGTTAAAGCCGGGTTCATTATAACAAAAAAAACAGCGAAATGATTGCTCTGGATCAATCCTCTATCCAGACGTGACCGTCCTGGGGATATGGCGGTATTGGCCACAAAGCTGATCTCGTAGCAGTGAAATTAAGATTGATACTACCTGTGAAATGGTTGCCACCAAAATAATCTGTAACAACACCAACCACTGATCATCATCTCGGGTTATAGACCTACCAACAATGATCTAACCTATGCCCAGAATTTCGCAGTGAGGTGCCGAACATCAACGCCAAGTATCCTTCTGCAACTATATGGCTAAGCGGTGATCTAAACTTGCCTGATATAAACTGGTCGACAACGAATAATTGTTGGTCATCAATACCTCAAATCTATTCATGCGTGCTTCCTATCTGCCTTCCACGACCTTGGCCTATCTCAGATTGTGACTTATGCACTAGAGAAGATAAACTACTGGACTTGTTTGTAACAACCGCCTCACTTATCAGATTGCAAACCCCTGCCACGTATCAGCGACCACGAGATGGTGCTCACCGTTTCCAGTGTTCGTGCCAAGCGCTTAAAAACCTTTCCAAGGAAAAATCTTCCATCTGGAGGTAAAAGCGGATATGTCGATAATCAAGTCTCAATTAAGGGAGTTTTCTGCAGATTTCACCACAATAACTCTGTTTGACATCCTATCAACACCTTGTGGGACCTTGTTGCTGGAAAACTAAAAGTAGCATATGAAGTGTCCCCACCAAGATGGCTTCGACCCGGTTTAACCAACCATGGATAACTCGCCATATAAAATCATTGGCTAGAAGAAAAAAGAGGGCGCATAAATCAAGGAAAACAAGATCCAAAAATGACTGCTCTAGATACCAGAAACTCAAAAGAAGATGCAAAGGATTGCCGTACGGCATATAATGACTGTGTCACAAACATGATCAATGATGATGACTCCAGCAACTCAAAAAGTTATGGTCCTTCATAAAAAGTAAGAGGTGCGACACTACCGGAGTATTACCCCGAATGAAACATGGCATACTTCAGAGTGACGGCAACACCAAGGCCAAAACATCTAAATGAACCATTGGTTTTTCAGTGTTCCCACCAAAGACACATCATCTCTACCTAATCGGGGTCCATCACCTCACCCAACGGTACCAGACTGTACCATCACTAATTGAAGGTAGTACAAAAGTGGTTGACAAAGTTAAACCATTTTCCGCTGCGGGACCTGATACACCCAGGATATCACTGAAAAGAGGGCGGCATCTGAATTTAGCATCCCAATGCCACTTCTCTACAGGCTCTTTAAAACAAGGAAAAAATACAACACCATGGAAGTCAGCCAATGTATCACCAATCTTTAAGAAAGGCGACACAAAAACCCGGTAAACTTACCGTCCAATATCGTCACGCAATAATTTCAAGATCAGGGAAACATGTCATCCACAGTCTATCAGCAACCGACTTGACAACATGGCCTTCTCACCGACAAAGCCAGTTTGGGATCAGAAGAGACATCATGCGAGTCCCAGTTACTTCTCACAATTACCGATCTGGCCTGAAGGACTTCGGGATAAAGACCAAATTGATGCTTCTTACTGGACTTCTCGAAAGCCTTACTGACCGTGTGCCTCATGAACGACTCCTGCTTAAGTTACAGCACGTCGGCGTAAGGGGACAAACTTCTATCTTGGATCCGTGATTTTCTTACTGGACGCAGCCAAAAAAGTCAGTCGTGGAAGGCAAGAAGAGCTGCACTTCCACATGTAACATCAGGCGTCCCTCAGGGAAGGGTCTTGACCTTTTACTTTTTCTCGTTTTCATCAACGACCTTCTGATGCCGGTTAAGTCCAACATTCGCCTTTTTGCTGATGATGCACTACTCTACAGATCCATCCATTATGCTTTGACGCTCCAAAGACGACCTCGACCAGCTTCAAATTTGGGAGAAGACTTGGCAGATGGCTTTCAATCCAGACAAATGTGAAGTCCTCAGGAAATCACCAACAAGACAAAGATCATTAATACCCAGTCTCCATCCATGGGACTGTACTCCACATTGTTGACGATGCAAAATTACCTTGGCGTGACGATTCAGGGATCCTTGAGCTGGAAAACCCATGTTAATAACATCACCAAGAAGGCAAATCAAACTCTTGGATCCTCACCGCAGAACATCAGTAAATGCCCTCCAAAGATCAAAGACAGGATTACTTCACCTACGTCCGTCCAACATTAGATTATGCACCGTCTGTCTGGGACCCCTACTAGAGATCTTGTGAATGAGTTGATATGGTTACAACGTAGAGCAGCCAGATTGGTTGAAAGCGATTCGACCAGCGACAGAGTGTCACCAAGATGCTACAAGACCTGCAGTGGATGACTCTACATGAAAGACGTGCACACAACAAGGTCACCATGATGTATCGCATAGTATACAGTCTCGTCACCATTCAATCTGGACATCCGTATTTCTACCAATCAAAATCAAGCCACCAGGGGACATGCCCTGCAATCCGACAACCTCACTGCGCATCATTGCCTACCAAAAAGTCGTTCTTCCCTAGTTCATCCTCATGGAACAACTTCCTACTGCGGTAGTGCCAGCGCCACCTGGAGCGTTACGACAAGACTGCATCCAATGCACTACAGTGGCTAGTTGACCTGTGGACCTGTTTTTTTACGTGACACAACTGCGCCACTGATAAGGAGCTCAGTGATCTATGCACCTGTACATACTTGTATACACGTCACCATGTATAGTGCTCGATTGTTTCCGCACGCAGCCTCTGCAACTCCACAGTACGACTTACTCACAGGCGGTCCCAAAAAAATGTGAACACTCGGAACGACGGCATTTTGATAAAAAGAAAAGTTACGCATGGCTGTGTTTGTACCACTTTGAAGCCAATGCCCAATCAGCTTTAATTTGCCATTTCTTTCCATCTTCCAACGATACGTAAAAACAAAAGATAGCTTCATCAATTATGAGAGGGCAAACTTGGTCCGATTTCTGCCTTAGAAACACTTGGAAGCATGATGCAACAGAATACAAGCTAATACACTGGCTTCATGGCACATCTGTTTCCATCATAAAAAGAAAACATATAGATTTTGCAGTGTTTTTTTTTATTAAAGAAATACTTCAAGATTCCTACCACCGTGTTTAACCAAACGTCATCGTTGGATCTACCCCAATGCTCTTCTACACAGAGAAACGTTGGTTTGAGTTTCTGCCATTCTGGTCCGTGGATCGTTATGGCCTTCCACTGTGTGCTTTATTAATTTGCCGTGCACTTCATTAGTCATGTAGGTTATATCAGAAGTTTCTCTTCTTTTGTGTTTACTTGTGTTTTGTTGTTTATTTGACTATAAAATCACTATTTTTTTGGGAGGGCCCTGAATCCAATAAGGAGTGTCTGATTGTTGTGTTTAATTTGGTTGGTTTAAAATTATGTTAATTTTGAGCGATTTGATAGGGCTGACTCTGCTATTGAAAGTGACTGATGATTAAGTTTGAAAAAACCAAAAGTATTGCTGATCATAAAGACAATGATCACACTTTATGATAATAATGAGTTCCAAAAGGGATTGTTATATCTTCAATAAGTTACAATTGCCAATTAATAAAACAACAATTAACCCAATTTTGAGTGTTACAAAATCGTGTTTCATACAATCTTACAAAGAACAATAATTATTGTAAATCGGACCATCCGAATTTGTACTCTCTTGTTGGGACGAAGCATATCTTTTGTTCTACATATCGCATGAAATGAAATAACGGCAAAATAAAAGATTATTTAGTTAGCTTTAAAAAAAATGAAAAACGTAAAAAAAATAAAAAAAATTTTATGTTTTTACAAAATGCCTCTGTCCGAGTGTTAACATTTTTTGGGACAAGCCTGTATTCGGAGGAATGTACTCTAACAGGAAGAAGATAGCCGAATTTTATTCTGGACAATGATTTCCTTCGCTGAACGCCGTTCATTTAAAGTGAATCCGGGTGGACAGAGACGAAACCGACCCTTGATTAACGACTGTACTTGGTCTATACCTATAACGGATGTGAAAGATCTTTGCAAGCAAATTAAAGATAATGAAACCAGGCTTTTAGATGCTACCACATTGTTAGATATATATTACTTAAAAAATCACTGGCGGACACAATGAGCGGTCAATTTTTTTGACAACCTGTTTTTGCCAATATCTCATGAATGCCTGCAATGTTGCAAGTAAAACTTCTTGTATCGAACAGCTAAATGCTCTAAAAGGAACTAACAAAACCTATCATTTCTGCCAAATTTAAAGAAAAGTCACACAAAAACTACGTTTCCTTATACCTCCTGGTTCTGGGTATGTTGCGTGAACAACAAAATCACGTCAGACTAAACACGATTGCTTCTGCCTTCTTGATTGGTATTGTTTGCGTTTTGATCAACAAATAATAAGAACGTCAGACTGAACACGATTGCTTCTGCCTATGAGTTCTGGTATTGTTGCGTACAACAACAAAATGAAATAATGTCGACTATACACGATTGTTTCTACCTTCATGAGTTTGGTTGTTGGTAGAACAACAAATCAAAAACGTCAGACAAACACGATTGCTTTTACCTTCATAGTTTTGGTATTAAATTTTAACCACTGTGAAACCTTGAAAGTTAGGTCCGGAGGTGCCCATCGAGAATAGAATCATATTTACGATCTATATTTTCTTTTTAAATTTAAAGGTCAAGGAAATGCAAAATAGAATTGATGTGGTTAAGTTGTGTCAAGTCTACAAGGCGGGACGAGAAAGCATTCGATATTTGGGTTGTGATGACATCAATTAGTGAAATGATATTTTTCAGAGAGTATAGAAAATTCCAGGTGACTGGTGTGAATCTGTTCATGGAACTGACTGACAATCAATAGTTTCACAATAGTCACTGGTAGGTATTTTTTTTGTGCCCTGTTTATTGGAAGGAATGCCCCGTACAAGATTTGGAGTAGGTTTATCATCTCATTTCCTGGGATCTTTAAGTACTTAGTTGTGAAGCTTCTTGCATTCATTGTTATTCTGTAAACAATTTCGGCTGCAAGACGGGACAATGTCACGCCGCACAGGGCCGCTGTAGTGAGACAATTTCTGAGGCTGAGGGGGTGGAGCAGATGCATGCTTCTTGCTCCCCTGATGTGAACCCTATCGAGCATGCTGGGAGGATTAGGCCGAGCCATAAAATTACAGGGGACAATTTCCTCAAAACACACAAGAGTTAGCTCAGCCTCTGAACGATGAGTGGGACACTCGGCCTCATTGACATATAAACAAAAAACATTGTGCGACAGTATTCCGCGACGTTTGACGCCAATGATTCATGCCATTGCAGGGATGGTTCATACTCGAGGTAGTGACTGATTACATTTAAAAACATACTATGAACATTTCGATGCATGAAATCACCCAAAAATATGTTTATGTAAAAATGACTGATGTGAAAAAACTGGTAACAAAATCCTGAATCTGCTGTTTCAAAAACACCCTTTCCTTTTCAGGTAAGGACACAGTTCGTAAGGTTAATAATTGTGGACTAAGTTCATGGTGTATGTTCGAAAGAGATGATCATTCAGTAGGGTGACGATATAGCCTTATATCATAATAAACTCACCACTGTAAGAATCATTCCAAAAAAGTGGTAAAAAATTATTTTATTTCAACTTTATGAGCAAACAGTGTATTTACATAAGCGGAAAATATTTAGTCAGAAGAGTGTTGATTAAGAGGACAATAAAAAAAAACGCCAGCTATTTTTTCTCATTTGTCAAAAAGGTGTGAAAAGAGAAATATTACAGGGCCAGTTATATTTTCGCGTCGCAAAAAGTGCTGAAATAGCCACAAAGTGTTCATTGATTGAAAAAAGCAGTGAATATTATGTACAAGGGGTAGTAGTTCCATATGTAGTGCGGAAATAAGTTTTTAAAATGTGGAAATCACTTTTCCACAACGTTTAACTATAACCCGTCAATATTTGGTCATCGACGTATAACTCACCGTATAAACTCATATAGCAAATAGAATTCACACAATTTTAGTTGGTATTGATTTCTTCTTGACCAAAACATATCAGTTTGAATAAAACGGTTAATTATGTAACATAATTATAAGTAAAATATCTTCAAAGAAATTAGGCCTACTCATTAGGCCTGCTCAGATTTTTGTTTTACATCTCTTCTTCCTCCTAAATCCAAATGACACCAAATAAACCTTTTCCGAAAACCTGTTTGTCCCATTCACAACCAAATCAAACATTTGAGCAGAAATAATGTTTAAATATTTTAATTATTTTTTTATTCTGAATGTAGGTTTTTTTACTCACACATCTACATGCTATACAACACATGAAACACATGCACCTTCTGAATAATGTGCAGGACAACCATGATGATCGTATACTGAATTGCACAAAAAAGGATCATGAAATTGAAATTTACTTTAAACTATAAGACACTATCAGTGATCTACCTAAAAGAGTCAAAATATTTTAAATTTGTAGGAATACCTTAAAAGCGAAGGATAAGTTCTGTTGAATTCTCATATGTTTTCCAACTGTTAATTGACATAAAAAAGGCCTGAAACATCAATGTTCAAAGATATGAATCTCCATTCAATTAAGAGTGTCCGCACGGACAGACTAAGACACCCGATTTTGTCGTATTTGGGTTGCTTTTGGTCTTACAACTTGTAGTACCTATACTTGTTACAAACATGAAAAATCTGATCTGGGGATTTTTTCGATATAGCAAATCACTGATAGCACCAAATTTTTGAAGTTCTTATCTACAATATACCAGAACATCGGCTTTTGAAATTTCGGTATAACACATCCTCTCCAAATGCAACCATACACTCGACAATATGCATGAAATGACACTAATAAAAAACAAACAGACTGTATAATTGGCGTTTTTAAACTTCTACAATCTCAATAGCAGTTTCCCTTTTTCATTAACCGGATCATATAAGTTTAAGTGAAAGCGCCTAGAGCAGCAAGGAGTTTGAAGGAATTCGCGGACCGTCAGCAAACTATTACCGGGGGAAACATAGATCTCATAACCTTCGATGCAAAATGTATATATGAATATAATGTTGATAAAATTGCTAGTTAAGACAACAAGTTGTTCTGGTGGCGCTCCGATTGTGATTGCTTGTAACACAGTGTCATGCTTCATTCGACATATTAGTTGCGAGCTAGGAGAAAACCAGTTGCTCTTATTAAGGTGATTACACGGAACTCTTGTGTTGATTGTGTTGGCTCATTCCAAAAAATTGAGTGACTTAAAAAGTAAGTTTTCAACAACAGGAAATACAGATTTGGATAAAGTGGTTCTAGAGTGTATATGAGCAGTTGTAATATGAGAGTGATACAAAAATTCAAAAGCTATAAATCTTTAAAAACAAGTATAATTTTGAAAACTTTTGTCAGCTTTTGTCTTTTATCGTTTAAAATGGTCAGTAATGCTTACACTATTGATTGTAGTGTCAAAATGAGGAAGCAAAATATTTTTTCTATATGAATTTTCGCGGAAGCACCGGGGAAAAGCACTATGGCGTTTACTCAGACAACGATTAGACGATCATGGTATTGCCATGACCCATATACATCCTAAAATCCTTACAGCCCTACAGTGAAATTTAAAACGATTCATACAACGAAGAACAAAATCTCAAACAACCATTTGTATTATTCTTCCATCAACTTCCAACGGTTTTTAATGATAAAAATAGTGCTTGATAACATATTAATTTATTTTTTTCGTCAGATTTCGTTAATTATTTTGTAAAGCAGTGGCAGCCTGACGACTTCAACATTTTAGGATATCATAAAGGATACCCCAGGTGTTAGCTCGCTACACGTGAGAAGAAACGACCTACTATACTCGAGCGCGCCCCTCC
This sequence comes from Ophioderma brevispina, assembly GCA_023653785.1. NCBI lineage: Eukaryota > Metazoa > Echinodermata > Ophiuroidea > Amphilepidida > Ophiodermatidae > Ophioderma > Ophioderma brevispina. Next base: position 62,363 of record JAMKCH010072985.1, on the reverse strand, counting down.
GCCGATATACCTTAGGTTTAAATAATATAAAAAATCAAACTATTTTCTTCGATTTCAATAAATCAACAATCATATAACAATTGGTCAATTGACCAGTTCGAATAGCTGTGGACTGACAGACAGGTTATTAGCGTTATGGCAGTAAGGTGCCAATGGACATTGTGAACAATTAACGCCTTTAATTGTTAAAAAAAAAAAAAAAACAGTCGTGACTCAAGCACAAATTAGCAAAATATTATCGAGTCGTTATGAAACAACAACCGGTGTCATTGAACTAACCTGCATGAACGAGCATTCAAGGATAAATTCGGGCGATAGGATACCCAGCTCTAAGGGAGCGGAATTTGAGTTACATCCTGATGGTACGAGTTGCAGGTTCTCTACTGCAACATTTCCAGTCAGACAATCGGTTATTAAAGTGAAACGTGATTTTTTCCATTTTGAAATTGAGACTTAAAAAAAACCTGCGCGCAATTGCGTAGTTATAGATTGCTTGATTTACTGAGCGAGCAATGAGTGGAAAGTGAGAAGTGGAGCACGAGGGGTGACCAGGATGGGTGGTTTTTTAGGGGTAGGAGAATAAGGAAAGGGGAAATTCCCAGATTAGATCATTCCCCAACTTCTCCCGAAGGCTATAGAAAGTACTGTGACCATTTCGTGTGCCCAGGACAGACTTGATGCTACTACTGTGTCCGGGCTAAAATGTACGCGCGCGAGAGGGCCGTATCCTCGCGTCGTTTGTGTCAGCGGCGGAGCTAAGGAAAAGGGGGGGGACCCTGTCAGAGGTTTTAAAGTGGGGCCTCTTGGTATCGGAAGTGACGCAATGTCCCACTTTGGAGCGCGTCATTATTTATGCCAGGGGGGGAATGGAGGCATTTACAATTTTTTCGGCCACCCAAATTTTTCGCGTTCCCCACCCTCGCTCCCCCCCCCCCCCCACCTTCAGTTCAAAAATTAATGTTACCCTTGATCTTGACGATTTTCCCATTTAAAAGTTCATGTTCCCCCTCTCGCGTTGCATGAAAAAAATCACGTTCCCCCCTCTCTATTACAAAAATTTTTCGGGTTCCCCCCTCAAATCCTCATTTCACATCCCCCGCCGGCGTAAATAATGACCCATCCCTTAGTGTGACTAGGAGCGTTGATGAGGGGCCAATGAGCAGCAATATTTTAGGGGGCGCCTGTCAGCAGCGATGACACTGCTGACTCTTAAATCCGATTGTTTGATGGGTGTGCGCGCCGATAGCGCGCGTGTGTGTGTGCCCTCGCTAAAAACTTGGCAAATAAGCTTGCTATGAAGACGAATCGTATAGTACAAAATTTCCGTTCATACAAATGGACTTTTGAAGGCAAGATTTATCTCATGCAGATCGAAAGACTCCCAATGCCAAAAGGACCGCAAAGGACAATCAGTGGTTTAATTTATCGTCTGATGATGCACGCAGGTGGATTTTCACGTTAGTATTGCTTTAATGTTCTTTAAGATATTTTGTTTCAAATTTATTAATGAAGCAAAAGGAGATTCGGTCTGCCTATAACGGTATGTACAAAAATCTTTGTCACCACAAATAAGAGCAATTGCGGGGGATCTAAAACATTATTGTTATCTAAAGCCCAACTTTGCCTCAGAGCTTTTGGAGGATTTTTCACCCAATCATATATTATTATACAGAATAGGCCCATTAACAATCGCCCCCAGCAGAGCAACACTGTAAAGGACGTACCGCATTTGATAATTAATTAAATGGTGTACAATGCCTTAAAATTTAGGGTAAATACGTGTATTTACATTTACGGAACCGACCCGTCGTGTTTTTATTTTTGTGAAATGTAATGTCTGTTTTCACGCAGAACAGCAATATTATTACTAGATGTTATACATTCCAGCTAAGAGACATATAAATTTGAAAATAAATGGATGACTATATGGCTTTAAACCAGCTATCTACTTCTCCGTAAAACCGGAAAATTTACAGGTATTTCCGTAATCCAATCATTTTTATTTTTTATTTATCAGTGTTTATACAGTTTAAAACGGCTGTTGACAAAATCATTTTGTCTTGATTTTGGGAAGTCTCACGGGCTGTTAAAAGCTTTTATGTAATTTGAAATAATATTAGTACATTCAGCGAAGTTCATAGGGCCTTATTATTTAAAAAAAAACCTAAATTCCTTAGACGGTAGACCTACAGTGTAAAAATTACCCTGAAATTTACCGTCACATAGTATAAAAAGGCTATAAAATACCATATTTTGCGGGTATTTGGAAATACAGCAAAGTGTATTTTTATGTTAAATTTTTCAGGCCTATTATGATTAAATTTAAAACTGTCGCTCTTATTCATTTTAAATATGTCAATATCAAAATACTAATGTGAATTGTCAATACAGTTTAGAGTAACAAATGTTGAATGCATTCCTTTAAAAAAATACACCCCTCACAGAAAGAAAGATCCATTATTTCCTTGGATAACTAAAGGTTTAGTAAACAGTATTAATACCAAGAACAAATTATATAAACAGTATCTGAAATCACCAACTGAAGAAAGACTTAATAAATATAAAAGTTTTAGAAATAAATTGCATACTCTTATACGTAAATGCAAGCGAAAATTCTATGAAAATTACCTGGAAAACTATTAATGGTATAATTGGGCGCGGCAAAAAATCACCGACTCAAACACAATTTAAAACTGACTCCAATGAAAAGGTCACTGATCCTAATGTTATAACAAACAGTTTTAATGATTTTTTCGTCAATATAGGTCCTAAACTTGCTTCCACTATAAAGAGTTCTGGAAAAGCCTATTATGAATATTTAAAGAATCCGACTCCAAGCACCTTTTACTTATCACCCATTGTCGAAGATGAAATAATCAAAATTATCACAAAATTCAACCAAGGCAAAAGTCCAGGCCATGATAACATTGGCAATTACATTGTAAAACGAACTGCAAAGGAGATTAGTAAACCACTTGCTGTGATTTTTAATTTATCAATTTCTACTGGAAATATTCCAAATGAATTAAAAACGGCAAAGGTCATACCAATATATAAGAAAGATAATGCTGAAACTTATTCAAACTACCGGCCAATTTCAATCTTGCCCTGTTTTTCTAAGATACTCGAACGGCTTGTTTTCAACAGATGTGTAAATCATCTGGAAAAACAATGTGTACTAAATAATAAACAATTTGGCTTTAGAAAGCAATATTCGACTTATATGGCTATTATTGAGTTAGTAGATAAAATCAACAATGTTGTAGAACATAATAGAACCACAGTTGGCATTTATTTAGACTTGTCTAAAGCATTTGATACGATAGATCACGACATCTTGCTTTATAAGTTAGAACATTATGGTTTTAGAGGAGTTGCATTGGAATGGTTCAAGAACTATCTTTCTAACAGAAAGCAATTTGTTTATTATAATTCATGCAAATCTGACCTTAAAGATATAAGATGTGCGTACCCGTATGGGTTCAATATAAGGCCCTGCCTCTGTTTTATATTGTATATCCAAGGTCGAATGATATTATAAACGGTCGTCAATATTGGGAATTTACCTCTTATGTCAGCTTCCCCCTTACAGATCTTGTATTCCCCCTAATGAAATTGAAAGCAGGATAACTATAATTTACAGGGAGCTCCGCGAGGTAACAAATTGGGGTCAGAAGCCAATACATTATCAAGTTAACGCAAGTAAAAACAAAATTTCATGGTTAGGGTAACCGCTTCAAAACAACTGCCAAATAGAAATAATATTACAATTACACTTGCCGGGGTACAAAAAAAAAATCTTAACAAGTGGAATAAAACCAAATTCCCTCCTTGGCGTTATAAATTGACGAAAACTATAACGTATGAAAGCACATATTAGTGCCGATCCTCGCTAAAACCCTATCTAGAAATGTGGTAACCGGAAGAAGCTTAAATACTTTCATTCCAAAACGCATTTTACGTTCTTTGTATTGTACACTTAGTCTGCCGATTTAAAACTATGGAATTTTGGTTTGGGGGGATTTTTAGAAAGACCTACCTGGACTCGACAGCATTGAAATTTCAAAAACGGGCATTAGAAACATTTGCAAATTGTTCACTTTAAATGTCCACAGTAGCCATTGTTTGAAGAACTCATATTCTAAATGTATACGATATTTTCAAATTGGAACTTGGAGTGTTTATTTGTCAAATATGAAAACTCCACTAGTAACCTTCACATCCTTTTTTAATGACTATTTCAGTACAATATGGTAGATTCAAGACTATCCACTAGAATGCAAACAATTATGAAACCTGCAGAAACTAAACTCACTTTGCATCTAGGTGTCAAGGTCTGCGGGGACCAAACCTCTGGAACATAATGCCTGATAATAATTTAAAACTAAGCAAAAACCTAAATGAATTCAAAGAAAGTATCAATACGCTCCATTCATCAGCAATTATTTAAATTTGAACAAAATTGCTCCTGAGCTTACAATTTACCCCTCCCCTTTCTTGTTTTTTGTCCGTGAAATCGTCTTTTTTGTATGGTCAGTATTTTGTTTCATTCTTGTTTATTTAGTTTTTCATTAATGCAAACAAAGTTTATTTTGCTGGGGGATGACCGCTTTCTTCTGGCCTCTTTTGGCCTTTTGGTATTCTCCTCCCCTACGATTGCCTTGTTTTTTGTATGTTATAGTAAACCCATCTCATGTTTTAAAGTGCATGTATATTCTATTAATATTACTTCATTTCATATTTTATTGTTAGTAGGAATCAAGATGACACTCCTGAAACTGATGTATTTCATTATTATACAGTCATCCACTCTATCAACAATACGTTAATCAAGCAAATTTAACATAAATTTTACGGAAATTTCCCCTCTAAAAATGTCCCTTTTCGATGATTTTCAGGAATACGGTGGACAAACCATTTTCTTTATTTTTCGCTATTTTAAGTATGCAACTTAAACCTAAACATTCGTGAAAATCAGAAAAACGATCGGTACGGGCCCCTTTGGTTATCTTTTGGGTCACTTGAGGTATCGGTGCATGTGTAGAAATTTTGAAGCAAAAATTCTTTTTTTTTTTTTTTTTTTTTTTTTTTTTAATATTTGCCTTTTGTTTTATTTCATATTGTTATCAGCACAATGCAAATGTACTATATATCAAATTTTTAAAGAATTCTTCGGCCCATTTAAATCCTTATGCCAACATTTAAGTGAGTTTTTTAATACGTTTTATTTCCCATTAAGCCGAAGGGCCTGGTTTAAGATTGTTTGGAGTCGCATCCTTTCATTCATTGTGTTTGATCTTCGACCACCGGGTCAACTTGCTTATAATTGTTGTAATTTACGGTTTGAAAGCATTTTCATGTTCTTGTTCTTTCGGTTTTCTAAATTAATATTTTAACGTGAAATGTATCACATATACTTCTGACACCCTAAAAATATTTTCAACAACGGGGTCATTTTGACCCCGTTTTGAGTCAACTATACACCGACTAAAATGGGATTAAAATGTTGACCACTTCTGTGGTCAAAACGCGCGAAATGACCCTTTTTGTGATCATAATTTTGACCCCATTTTTTAGTCGGTGCATCTACACTCTAAGAAAAAAAGGTGCGAAAGAGGTTCTAAACTTGTCCTCTATACGGAACCCTGTAAGGTTTTCAACGAACCAAAATAGTTCTTTAACTGCTGCAGTATAGCACTTTTTATGGTTCTCTTAGGAACCTTTTTGGGTTCTCAGATTTTTAAGAACCATTTTTTAGGGTTCCATTCTGGAAGGTTCCATATAGAGGACAAAAAAAGTTCTATTAAAGCCGTATTTTTTCTTAGAGTGTAGTTGACTTGGCGTTCTTAGTGTGGAGGATTAAAGGACATGGACACGATCTGCTTTACAATATTCTCTATATAATATTGTTTGAGATCTTCCCCACACCGAAACCCGTGTGTTAGGCCTATACGAGTCAAACAGGCTCGAATTTGGTTTCTTGTTAATCACGGCGTGTGTCGGTTTGTAATCACTGGATTTATACTTTGTTAATAGGTGGTTCACCCACCGGTTCCAGCAATAACCTGGCTTTCGCGCAGTTATCTTGCTTCACTTGCCCAGCTGTATGCCATCATACTGGATTCCCAATTGCCGTCTATAGCCTTCTTGACCTTTTGGGTGCCTCTGACCGCTGACTAAGGAAGGGGGCTCACCACTATTCATCCACGTTTTTAACAAATCAGGTTTCAATCATCAATAAATCGCAAACACCCCGATTTTACGGCCGGCGGATTTGCCACTGGTTGTTCATGTCCTAGATATATGATGATGCTGCGGTGTGTAAATGTCGGCTATTTAGCGTTTTAATGTGAAAATCACATGAAAAGTAGAATGTCAACCACCATATTCACAAATTTCTAAAGATCTTCAGAAAAATGGCTTTATTTTGATACACAGCACGGTGCCTCAAGTATTGCAGGAGTTGTCTAGTGTCGCCCGGAACCTGTCCAAAATGCGTGTGTTCCTATGGGACCATAGCCATAAGTGGTGCGCTCCCATAACAACGTCAGACGGTCCTCCAACTACTTCATGCAAATAATCAGCCCCATATGCCCCATATGTAAAAAATAAGGAATGCCCCTAAATTTGTGACGCTTTGACCTATCTGTGGTATCTTTGAACTCAGCATTTGGTCTGTGGCTCAGTCAGTGGTCCTTGCACTCAGCTTTGCCTTCTGTGCTTTCCCCAAGGTCGGGGCTCCAGTCCATAGCGCATATCTTCGCAACGTACCTCTAGATGACCTTTGACCTTTTGGTCACGCTGACACCCTGCAACCAAAGGTCAGACTGCCCCCTCCCCTCGCTTCATTCAAATATTAGCCGTCGATAGGTCAACCCTAACGAACGCGTAGCCGAACAGATACGCAGACAGATCTCCTTTTTTAGTAGTATTCTTCGCGTGTGACCTTTGAGTTATTGTGACCTAATTCCCTCAGATTCTGTTTTTCGGCTGAGGTCAGCGTCCTTTATGACAAAATTTGTGGTCATATGTCATTGTCTAATGCCAATTGACCATCTAGATATCTTTGAACTTTTGGTCACAGTTCCGAAGCATAACGAAACGCAAAGCCGGGACCAGACCACTTACGTAAATTACAAATTAAGTACTCTTGAATAAATGTGAGTATAACCCACATCTGGTTCCCATGGATGACCTCTCTACTTTCTACATATCCGTCATCACTCATACAAACCATGCCATTATCTGAAAATAAAGTATCCTAATAATTCATCTCATCTTCTGCGGAGTTTAAATAAACTACGGTACAAAAGAAACCAAACGGCGTGTGCACACCCGAGGTAAGCAAAATCTGAAATGAACACATCGTTTAAATATATTTCCAAATTCTTGCCATTGGTGTTTACACCATTAAATGCCATCGCTTATACATTCTCAGACATTGATATATAATCTACCAAGTTATCTGTGTTTACTTAATTTCCTTCTGGGCATTTGCTATGGTTGAACCACAGGCATTTTGATATGATCCGTCAGACAGACGTAGACAGACGCCAAATCGACTCCCTGGCATCGACTACTTGATTATACTAAGCGGAGCAGAATATCCATATGGTGCATTTCTTAAGGATTCGTATACCCCCTCCCCACTACAACAATGGGTTATAACACGCTTATATTATATGGCCCGTTACATCAAATGCGTCGGGAGTTAGTACGCTCAAATTGTGGTATCCTTTTAACTTAAAGGGGCCAACTTATTTTACACAGGGGGCAACTTTTAAAATTCTCCAATCATGCTAATGTATGCATAATGTCCACTATCATAAGGCTTTCCAAAAATGTCTAGTCTGTACCCACGTCCCGGCCCAATTGGTTTTGGAGTTCTATAGATCATGACTCAAAACTGGGGTACCAAAAAAAATACTCGATTTGTACAAGGTCACCTTAAAAGTTAATCTATTCTATTTAAATACTTGCAAATATTGCCTGGGTAAAGACTCCCAAAAAGTATAAAGTTTTGATTAATGTGATATGTTTACTTACGGGATCAAGGGGTCAAGAAGGTCAACACCACTGGATTATGTTGCCCTATGACCTATATTGTCACATACCATATACCTATGCAAGTTGCAGTGGATATAAGGTACTTATTCCTTATTTTGACAGCATTAAGCTAAACCAACTGTCTTTCATTTTTATACCAAACCAAAATTGGAGCAACTTCTTTTTGACCACCTGTACAATAGAGAATTGACCTTTTTTTAAACATTTTAGCCTTTTTTCACGCCTATAACCTCCAAACCAGCGTGCATAGCTGGTACAACAAACCTATAATTTTTGGAATCCTTATGATCGCCACTTGCATTGACCATAGAACTGTGTATACGGATGAACCAATATAATTGGTTCTCACTAAATTAATGAAACGTAGATCGATGCCGGTTTATAGTTCGAGATTTATGTTCCATATCAAAGGTCAAGTGAAACAAATATTGACTTCTTTGAATAATCCAGTTTTGTATAAGACCGCCCCGTGGCTCATTGTACAGACCGCCTGGGGTACACAGCGGCTATTCTGGGAATATAAGATCCTCAACGGAGTCGGTTTTTGTTGGTTTGTTATATGCACACCGAGAATGGGACTCCAGGAATTAATTCGGTCTCATCTTCTAATCGGAGATAATAATTCAAATCGAATTGGTTCAAAATCCAAAATTACCTGATACTTTTAAGAAATTCCTGGGGGAAGCCAAAGTCTCTGCCTTACTCCATCAACTGCGGAATCATCTCTGATTACCTAGACTGCAGGTCAGTCATAGTCTTATATTGAACTGTCTTGGTTAAGGCAACGAAAAAATTGTGGCACTTTTATTTACTTCAGTAAAATATATGTACCCGAAATCATCATGCCTACCAAGGCCAGTAGAGCATGTTTTACATTTACTAAACAAGTGCCTCGCTGCGCCAGTATTAGGGGATTGAACTTTTCAATTGGCGGTTTGGCGTGATATTCAATTTTTAATAAGCGCATTTGCTGATCGTCATGTGACAATTATCGTCCCGCACCGAAAAGCAACTTCTATAACACGAAAACCATATATACGCCACTCAGACACTGAAAAAAATACTAGGCTCCACTGATGAGGCGTGCACAAGAAAATTATTATATAGATTCTCATGGTCTGGTCATTCATTTAAATTTAAACTGCATCTTGATGTGAATAACTGCTAGGGCCGGACTAGGGAGAGATAGGTGGCAGTGGGCGTACCGAGTTATACTGTGGTGCCGGCCCGTACTAGGGGTGGGGTGGGTGTGCTGATTTTGCGGTCGCCCCCCACCCCCCCCCCCCCCATTCCACGAAAAGGTGACAAATGTCTACCTTTTTATGCAAGATTTTTTTTTAATTAAAAAGCCACCATATTTAGAGAAAAATTTTGACAAGAAAGTTCACTATTTTGGTGATGCAATGTATTACAAGTTAAAAAAATAGTCGGGGTTCCCGTTTCGACAAAAAAAGGTCCCACTTTTCGAAGTCCGCACCCACCCACACATCTGGCGCAGCTCGTCGTTGGCGGTGTACTATAAATAAACAACTTCTTTCAAAAAGGAACTGCCGAGCCCACTACCCATGCAATGCGAAGGTATAAGGTAACCAGCAGATCCGAGGCAATTTTCACAATATCGGGCATGATTCCATGCCACAAATCCATTTTAAGTTAAGCCGGATAGTGTAACAACTTGTGCATTTTGTTATAAGCGTCCAATTTTGCATAGAGGTAGATATAATTGGTGAAAACAATTTAGATACTGGAACCCCTGCCACACCACGGTCAAGTTTTCAGGTCACCTGATGTCACCAAAGGTCAAATGAATCAAAATACATTGAAATGCAGAATAGGTCTAAAATAGCCACAATCTGAAGATGTAGAAAATAAATTTTGAAAACAATATAGGCATATGGAACCACTACAACAGTCAAAGTTCAGGTCAACCTATAGGTACAAAACGGTCAAAATACTTAAAAGAACAGGACTATGTTCTAAATCGCCCAATATGCTGAAAGAGACATTACTTGAAAATGTTTTCACTGTTAATATGGTTGTTTAATGCCATACGATAGGGTGTTTAATGAATACAAAGGGTGTTTTACTAAATACATGTCTCTGACAAATCTTTATTTAAATCATTGCTGGTCAAAATTACATCTTTCATGGTATTCTCTTAGGAGACCACCGCTTATTCTATTCGAACGGAACGAAACCAACAGGAGCTTCGATACAAGCCCATTGATTCCATGCTTTATTTTCCGTCAATTGTCAAATGTAACGATCATGGAATAAAGCGTGCACTCCAATGAGCGCACTGAGTGCCAGTTCTTGGTTTTGTACAAAATATATAAGCCTTGATGCCCTGTGTTTTTTCTATCATTATTTGAGAACTTTGGATTCTGGCTAAGTGCAAAGTATTTCAACAAGGTTTTTCTCATCAGTCATCTTCTTGTGCCTTCCTCAAAGAAGGCATTTCCTTGAGAAAACCATGATTTTTCGTAAACATCGTAAAAGACCTTGATTCTAAACATTCTTCACTAAGTGCCCGATAATAGGATAATGGCGTTATAATGGTTTGTGTGCCCCAAATTGTGGCTACACATTCACATACTAGGTTGGCTCTTATTACGGCACTTTCAAACATGTTTCATTTCGAGCATTGGGCACCTTTATATTTTCTTCTTCATCTGACCGTTTTCTTTCACAATGACAATACAAGGGTTGTCGAGTCAGTGTCATATCACACTCTTACAATGCCTCGATCGTCACTTTTGTCCTATGTGTCAGTAAACTAGGCTCTTACACACAACGGGTTTCTCGTCAAAGTTGACTCAAAACCGGGTAAATTGACGCAAGTCTCTGGTCAAATATTACTTATTCGGGTCGATTTTACCAGGTTTTTCAGCAGTGCAAATTGAACGTAATAACAGTGGAGATCATATTTGATAAGGTCATTTTTTAAAGGTGCATATCTTGGTAACGAGAAATCATTAAGTTTTGTAACCCCTATGAACCCGCACCAAAAGAGATATAGCCCGGGTTCTTAAACACCACCCCTAACCTAACAGTTTTCGGCTTAGGTACCACGTACAAGGGAGTTTAAATATGGGGGACGGCAATTTCCTTCATGACATATTTTGTTGTTAAAAAGTGCTTTAAAAAATTCTCCAAAAACAAATAAGCTCAAATCACTAATATAATTCCATCATTGTTTTGGACCCCGAACGTACTCTTGAATTGCTCACTTTTTCGATGAAAGGCTGTATCTGCTCATTGTCGTCCTGAAATTATCCGCTTTTAATATCATTCTTTCTACAAGATAGAGGCAAAATACTGCTATTTTAATGGTTAACCATTGATGTTAACACAGTAAAAATATAGGAGGTTTCTCAATACAAGTGCATTAATCACTTCTATTACCATCAGGACCACAAGTTTGTTTCCATGATACTTGGCGATGGAGTAAGTGCAATTGTCAGGCTCTCATATTAAGTCGAGACAAGCACGATGGATCGCCATAAAATCGGAACAAGACCTTAGTATCGCAAAGTAGCTGAATCTTCAAATAGTCACAATAACATAAGCATGCAGAATCAATATCCACCAAATCTATAGTCTTATGAAATATTGCTAACATTTGAGAAATGAATTGCGCGCTGGTTATTAACTTAAGTTTTTGTCATTATAGAATTGTCATTAAAAACCACACAACGGTGTACTTGTTTTTTGACAAACAATAGTATACATAAATACTAAGGACTATCTGCTCCTCTTGTTTATTACAATTTGGACCAGGACCACAGGTTGGCATAACTCTCCACGTTAAACATTTTCCTTTCATCATGATTCTATTTGTGACTACTTCTACTTAATAAAAACGGTCTTCTTCATTCAAATGGACACAAGGAGAATTTCCCTGATGATACAAGCTCTAGTAATTTGCCCTTACCAACCGACACATTTCAGAAAACCCCCCCAAAAAACCAACTAATTTGAACTTGCCTAGCATGTCCCTGTAGCTCCTAACAGCATACTCGGATTCTGATATGCAGACAGAAAATACCAAAGCCATTATTCCATGAAAATGGCTTTTTCGGCTTATTCCCTCCAGGTTTGATTAATATATTGGTAAAATTTGTTTACAAAAATGGGGGGTGGCATATGTGCTATAAATTTCCTCCTATCTCATAAGCTTATACATTAATGGTGCATTTTGCGATTCCCATTTCTAAATGTAACCGAGTGAGAATTTCCGCCCCAAAAGAGTGAGAAACTCTTGCCAAACGCACTCAAATGATTGTTTGTAACCTAAAGGAGTCGAATTTCCAACCCAAGATATGAGATCACACAACATCCAAAAGAGTGGATTTCCACTTGTTTTTCGTGTTGTCCTTCGTTTAACACTCAAAGTGTGTCCTTCGTTTAACAACTCCTCCACGAGTTGAAGTCCCCACTTTTGGAGTCGATGTTTTGCTCTTTGGTGGAAATTATTCCCTCTTTTAAGCAAACCACATGTTTTGGAGTGGTTTACAAGCGTTTCATTCTTTTAAGAGAAAGGAGTAAAATTTATCACTCGTACTTAGAGAGACCCTTCCATTTTATTCACAAAGTAAGTCTTATTCCACAAAATTTGAGTTGATCCCAAGCTTGTGGTTTGGTGTTTTGGGCAATGCTGGTTCCTCCCACGCCATCCTATAGGCTATTGTGCTGTCATTTCGCGTCCGTCTATAGACAGAAAATACACAATTGCAAATTTCCTCTTAAGTATCGACCAATTTGGCACTCAGATTTTTGGTACACCTGGTAATAGGGCCAAACGAGCTTCATCAGATCATATATTTTCGAGTAAATCGGGGGGGGGTGGGGGGGGGGGGAGGGGGTCAAGAATAGCCCCTTTTATCGATAACCCATGGACACATGTTATTGAAGAGACTAAGGAACATATCTCACTGGGGAGTCATTTCTGGTCATGGCTCAAGTCATCACATTTAATCAACCAACAGCCCATAATAGTAATGTTTTATATTTTACAACTATGGTGGTTCATTTTAAAGGGAAAATCATAAATTTGCGATCAGAAAGGGGTACAGTTCAAAATAGGCCAGGGTAGAACACCCACAGCTGTAACACATTTAGGAATCTTGTAATTTTATGAGGGCGATAGCCTCAATTGATACAATTGGCTGGGTCGGGTGCGCAAAAACCATAATCATCAAATTTATCCAATTGTATAGGAAAGCAAGAAGAAGGCCCTTTCAAGATCCCTACCATTCCGTCAAGAGTCAACCACTTGACCAGATTGTATTAAAAGGCCTTACAAGCGGACAAAGAAAAATGGTACCAGGACAATGTAACAATCTGGAGAAGAACATGCACATAACAATCAAAGAGGGTCTTCAAACACCCTCAAGAGACATAATAAGCGTATAGTAGAAGACCTGAACATCCAACTCTATCCGCCGGGCATTAATGGTGAGACTCTTTCCAATCCAGCTGAAATAGAACAAGGATGGTTTTGAATATGGTGAGCCCCATGCCTACAAAATCATCATCCTACCATTGACCCATCCTTTCTCACCTCCATCAACATACAGAGACTATCTGTTCTACTCTGGATAGTGAACCATCCATTCCCGTTCTGAAAGTGAAGCAGCTGTCAAAAAGCTGAAGTCAGGAAAAGCCCCCCGGTATCTGTTAGATCCCAGAAAACTGCTCAAGTCATGTGGTGAGTGCATCATTGACCAATATTGCACATATCTGCATGATATCTGGATAAATGAACGCATTCCAGAAGATGGACAAAATCTATCATTCTTACCATGTCCAAGAAGGGAGACATCACCAGCGTGATAACTAACAGACCAATCGCCTATTAACCATTCCATCAAAATTCTTCTGGAAATTATAAGGACAGGATGAAGCCCTATGTAGAGGCCATTCTAGCAGAAGACCAACGCAATTGTTCAGACCCTGTGCCGCTCCACAATTGAACAGGTCTTGTCTTCGCCCTGAAGCTCCTAATCCAAAATCGCCTAGCTAATAAGATGGGGAGGTTTTTCGCGTCTTCATGATTACCAACGAAGGCATTCGATGAGTATGGCACGATGGGCCTCTTTACAGTTGATGACTTCTTATGTTGTGCCTCAAAACATGATCAACATCATCAGAGCTCTCTATACCAAGGCTAAAGCTCATCAGACTTAACAACAATCTACAGAGTGGTTTGAACAAACTATTGGCGTTGCGCCAGGATGTCTTCTATCACCAGCACCTCTTACACCTATTTCGCGAATACATCTAAGCAGAAGCCTTTGATACTAAAAACTTGGCTAAACGTGCTCTACAATTAAAAAGACCTCATGGGGGGGGGCTCCGTTTTGCTTACGATATAGCTCTCTCGCTGACTCCGAGTACGATCTGCAAAACCTTATTGAGCAAGTGCACTCAGCTAGCAAAAGAATATCGGGATGGAGCTCATGTAATACCTACACAAAAGCTATGGTATTCTCCCGTGATTACCAGCTCCCAGTAAGGATCCAGCTTGATGGTTCATCACTTGAGCAGGTTAACATATTCAAGTATTTGGGAGTCACGCTAACAAACCCATTCAAACGACTCCACACCAAGCGAATCCAATCATATTATTATGGCATCAACAGCAACTGAGCGGAAATTACACGAGAGTCTGGGTGATAAAGACATCTCACTCTCCACCCAAGATTACTACTTGTTGTATTCACTAGTCAACCCAGTGCTTCTGTATGCCTCTGAAACCTGGACCACATCAAAACCATGACTTAAATAAGTTGAAAAAGATTGTGAGAATGCGATGACTAATAAACCGTACTATCCTGGAAGGAGCAAAGATCCGGAATGAGAAGTTCTGTCAGAATCTCCCTCCTGCCACTTTCAACCAAAAAGGTTCCTAGCTCGCATCACTGCCTGCCATCGATCTTCTCTTCTTCTTAGCGTGTCCGCATCATTATAATGGCTTGTGTGGTGTCAGGGTTATTCAACTGAGTAGCTGAACCGTGCCGCGTGTATCATCCATGAAATACTGACGCTCCCTACATGGCCCGCTTCCAGTTGAGAACTGGGGGCGGATTGGGAAGCAGTCGTGGGTTCACACCCCCTACCCTTATTCGACAATCACTGACTGTTGCCAAAAAGACCCCTGATAAAGACAAGCTTGGTAGGATGGTAAAAAGGGGGAAGGAACCATGAGAGGAGCGATATGGGGGTCCAACGAGAAAAAAAAAGCAATTGTGCGGGGGTAGGAAATGTACCTGTACAGTTTTTACTCTCTGTACACCCGGTACCGTACCGGCTCACGTCCCCCCCTCCGAAGGCGGGTATTCTTTCATGCATTCATTTGCCCCCCATGTCCAAGTGAACTCATGGAGGAGAGCGTATTCTGTATTTTAATCAATAGCTCGTATAGAGAATAAATCCAGAATTGATCACCACCACGAATAAATCCCATCACCAGCACGTGACCCCACCGTGGATTCGAACCCGGTATTTTTTTGGTACATTTGTCGCCACAGAGCAAGCACCCCCCTAAACCGCTAAGGCCACCTCCCGTCCACCCGCCTCGCAGCTGACATGGTTTGTTCACTTGTGCGAATGAAACACTCCACTCCAGACCCAAAGACATTTTTATGGAAACTGTCGCATGCACACAGACAGGGAAGTCCAAGGAAGAGATGGGAATATGACATCATTGTGGGCACCACCTCCACAAGGCATATTTGAAGCGCAAGATAGGAATAGATGGTCTACATTTGTTCGAGGAGTCCAACGCCTATGGGACATGGTGGCATGGATAGATAGATAGATAGACAGAGTGCACTATAAAAACATGTGCAAAGTTCTCAACCTTGAATGAAATTGCGGGTGTACTTTTAAACCAAGGGTCATCAGATATGTGAGGAAACTGATCATTGCATTATCCTGGTTTGATACTCCTATCATATTCTTTCTATGCTTCAACCTGTTGTAGTCTTAAAACACTGTCATCCTAGTAGGAATTGCTTTGCAATGCAAAACCAAAAATCTTGGGTCTGTACGCCATGATACAGGTCTTAGTTGGACAGAAAGAATGGAGTTTTCATTCACCTCAGTAAAATGTTGTACGGAATCAAGGGAAAAAAATGACCTTATACACACTGTTAGGTAAGTAGAACTTTTATCCTTTTGCCCGCTCATGTGAACATGGGGATTTTTTGTACAGGAGTAATATTTTAATTTAATATGTCAGTATTAATCATATACAACAATATTAATCACTCAGGTATCAAATTAAGGGTATTAAAATGCAATAACAAATGGTGTTTATCAACATAAAAAGTATGCCCTCAGAATGAACCCCCAAATACCTTGTTTGACTTTGAAGATGATTGCCGGTGACGTTGTTCCATATCTTAAATAATCAGTAGTAAATTTTATTTAAACATTTATGCCAAAGATTTTCACCTGCTTTTATAAGAAATCACATTCTTATCCAATATATGCACTATCTGCTTAACTATTTAAGTTGTTGTAAATATGGATTGGTTTAGCATGTGACCTATCTTATTTATATAAATGTGTACATAAATTTACAACCCTTATATATTTTTCATACAACTTCGCTCCTCCACTCGCAGATATTAGGTAAATCACGTTTCTCACTATTTTCAAACTACTAGGGATGTTTCATTTTTTTTCTTTTACAACCGTAAAAAGTTATGTGAAGTTGAATTGATCGTTTCAGTCGTGCCCAAAAAAAAAAAAAATGCCGTGATTTATATTTATAAGACCTCCAAGATCATAAATTTTGTCAAGAATATACTGCCAGTAAGTGTACATTATTCCCATACCTTTCAATTATTGGAAAATTTCTATTTTGCTGCTCGCCTTTACTTTTTAAAGGAATTTTTTCTGAAACTGTTTTGCCACGTTATTTAAGCTTCGGATAATCTAATTTGAACTTTGATTAAAAAAATGCTGAATTTCATCTGTGGGGGGGGGCAACTCCCATTTCTTGGAAGTGACATGTGTATAGGCTTTTAATACCCCCCTTTTCAACAGTCGATGGTCACCCAAAGATCATATTTTGTGAAATTTTTCACCCAAAACCCATATTTATTTGAAAATCTTATACCACTGTCACTCAAAACGACCCCATATGGAAAATTTCCCCACGTCCGCTCTGTTTTTTTTTAGAAAACTTTGCAAAAATCTCCCCCACATACCACGTTTAAAACACCATTGTTTTTCAAGTTACAAATTTGTCCCTCGGAAATTCTCTATTTTGGGGCAATTTGGCTGTCTCTCCATCTCACCCAAGACCCCTAATTTTTTCGTCTACAACATGTGAGTGCCCTCCCTCCCTCCCTCCCGTCCCTCCCTCCCTCCCCACCTCCCTCCTCCCTCCCTCCCTCCCTCCCTCCGCTCCCTCCCTCCTCCCTCCCATCCGCCGCCTCGCTCCCCCCTCCCTCCCTCCCCTCCCTCCCTCCCTCCCATCCCTCCCTTCCCTCCCTCCCTCCCTCCCAGCAAACTCGTCCTCCATCCCTCCCTCCCTCCCTCCCTCCCTCTCCCTCCCTCCTCCTCCCTCCCTCGCCCCTCCGCTCCCGTCACCTCCATCCCTCCCTCCCTCTCCTCCCTCCCTACCCTCCCGTCCCTCCGGGGGCTCCCAAGCCTCATCCCTCCTCCCGGATCCCTACCCTACCCATCCCTCCCGGTTTCATCCTCGGATTTCATCCTTCGTTCATGTCGCGGGCCCAGGGCGGCGTCGGTACGGCGGGGAGTGGCCCAAATGTTTTTCTGTCCAACCCATTCCCCATGCCCCCCCCCCCAAAATGAACGAATTCTGGTCATTGATTTGGGGTGGGCCAATAGCCCAAAAAAAAATGGCAAAATCAGCGAGTTGGGGCCCAAATTGGTTAAATCCAAATTTGGATATTTTGGGAGGGTGAGTTGGTGTAGCGGTTGGTCTCTTCACCTTTCAAGGGTAGGTATATATGTGCTGCCGATATGAGTCCAGATTTTACCCTTACATAACAATGTTCGTTTTTTTCTCACCATTGATGTGTCATTTATTTGAGGTCATCTGCACTATATATGGGTCCATTTTTTCAATTATTTTTGGTCTCAATTTACTATGAAAATGGGTCAACTTTCTGATTTTCGGTAAAACCCACAATGAAATATTTATTTTTCCGATTTCCGGAAGTTTACATGAAAAGGGGCCGATTTGTGCTCAGTCTTTACTATGAAAATGGTGTGAATTTCAACCAACGATAGAAATGGGTCTAAAATTTCGGAAACACTTATAAATGGGGTCATACTTTTTATACAATTATTGGTCACTAAAATATGTCGATTTTTGTCCCAACCCGGCGCGACGCACACACCTGTACCCATTTTGG
The DNA here is from genome assembly GCA_023653785.1 of Ophioderma brevispina. Lineage (NCBI taxonomy): Eukaryota > Metazoa > Echinodermata > Ophiuroidea > Amphilepidida > Ophiodermatidae > Ophioderma > Ophioderma brevispina. The sequence goes on along the minus strand of JAMKCH010072985.1, from coordinate 43,899 downwards.
GGTCGAGTACGTCCCCCCGCCGGGGGCTCGCTTCTTCGATTCCTCGGTTGAGTCGTATTGTGAATTTGGTTGCCGATCCTACTCCGTCCTCGCAGGTTTGACGGAGCACTTCGGTTTTCCTCCTGCTCTAAAATCGGACTTCTTCCATAAATCTTTCCCCCTTCTCCCTTTCTTTCCCCCTGGTCATTGGTGGATTTAAGGAAAAGGGCACCGTCAGCAGCTTAAGGTGGTCCCGTTTATAGCGATCGCGAAGCGATGCAATGTCGCACTTATTATGTGACTAGGGGGTTTCCTGAGGTGCCCTGAGAGCATATTTTAGCGGCATTCGAGATGGTAGGGGAATGGCATTACAGTGTTGTTTGGTTCAACTTTCTTCTTCTCCCAAAAGCACCAAATTTGGCCCGGATGTTGCTTGTGACCATCTGTTTATGAATTTTTGGATGGGCTGCGAAAAATTCCGTCCGCCCTCTGGAGCTCGCCATATTGGACATTCCAAATGGCCGCCATCCAATAATCATGAATTTACCAAACCGGTTAGCAAGTGCTACAATCATACTGACACCCAAGACTATTTATAGGTTTTTCAAGGAGGAGATTGATTCATTTTATTTTTAATTGGTTTGAGGTCACGAATTATAATTTAATGTCGATTATAATCATTTTGAGGCAACATTATTATATTTTTAGTCATAAAGATGACAACAGTCTGCTTTTATGATTTTATAAACGGAGACTATGGGCTTTTGACTATCAACTAAGTTAATATATTATGTTTAAGACAGCTTTTAACTCACTCTACACTCTTGTTTTGATTTTAAAATTGAATATTTATTACAGTCAACGTCAGATTCAAGTCAGTAGATTTTAAGTATTGCCTTGCCATTCATAGATGAACTATTCATACTATACATTCCTTGTCAACTGTATGATGAAAGTTCGTAATGTTATATAATTTAATATTACATACTGATAGTGATATTGCTCACTATCCTACAACTAATATTAATATTATACATAATATTATATATATTATGCAGGCATTTATAAAGCACTCTTACACATCATTATTCGATTCATCTGGGAGGCTGATCTAAGACATACCTTACACGCGCCCATGCCTATCAGCACTAGTTTAAATATCTAATTATTCCCACAACAGTCCCCAGATTTTCGCTTGAGTTGACTAGGCATTACGATTAACTATCTTGCCCAAGGACACACCAATTGAGATCAGCGGAAGCTCGAACTCCACTATTTACCACTGTTTCTTATGATCATGAGTTCTCTGCGCTCTTCGGTTGCGCCATGGTGTCACAAAATACCATGTCAAACTACTTTCTATAGGCGCCTTCATCAATGTATAAGCGCTTTCACATTTATCCAGCTGCCACTCAGAATATTTCAGCTGCCTTACATGTGCCCAGGTATAGACTTTGGGCAGCGCTCAATGGACGATATTAGCTACAGCTCCCATTTGCAACCTGGGTGGAGAGAGGCGGCTAGGTCAAGTGCTTAACCCAAGTGCACAACACATTAATTGGCCTCAGCGGGACTTGCACCCAGAACCTATGGGTCATGAGTCTGGTCGTTGTATCCGCTGGACCACATGTGTCAACGTGTATGTTAACGCACTCGAGGCGATGTGATTTCTAGTAGGTCATGCCCCAAATCATAGCTCTATGAACATCTGACAACACCATATCAAGCGCTCTCTCACTACGCGAGATGTATCGTAATCTTTGACCCATCAAGGTAACCCAATGGTCCTAGCCAAGAAGCCCCCTCACTCAACTAGATTGAAGGAACAGTTGTCTGAAATTCCTACCTGAAAGGGGCAGAGTTTTTTTCCAAGCGGAGTAAAGAAGGAAGGACATGTCTTCACAATGTAAGTAGTTGATGAGCTTGCCATAACACATAAGTCCCCATGTAATCAGGAGAGTGCTTTATTTATTCTCATGCGGCCACCGTGATGATGCCTAATTTGTGCTTACAAAGCAGATCCTTTTGAATGGTCCGTTTCACCCCTAACTGCCTCACAGCACCAGTGACTGATGAGATGAGACTTCTCAATATATGCTCCGGGGCTAATCGCTCGCTTCACATGGATTGTGAACAAACTGATGGGGACACAACTGAAGCAGGACAATTGGCGTGCAACAATCTACACTTCTTATGCCGCCATACACCCAAATCTTCAATGAAACATCCAATGGAGATCCAATGGCAGGCTACTGAGTTCCTAAAATCCAGGTAAGACTAGCGTTCTTGGTGCAAATCCGCCACTGTTTGATATTATCAAACTTCTACTCCAATGGCCAATCACCCTGACCCATTCGGAGAAGACAAATTGGTCGATTTATTGGGTGGCCTGCACATTGAAGACAAATGCATCTTATGATAGGGAAGTTACTGCGCGACCCCTCGGGTGGGCACCAATCGTTATCTCGGTCCTGACAATCGGGCTGGCACCGAATTCAGCCCTCAATGAGCACTCAGTATCCAGCGCCAGCATATGCTCACTCTAGGTCACCCTAATTCACTGTATAACACTGCTCCGCAGACAAGCCTACATGGATTTATTTAGAGAAATCAATGGGTTCACCTGGGTCTTTGAATATATGGGATCAACGATTCACAAAGATCTACATCAGTTCGAGTATTGTCACGGTTATGGACCTTGACGGTTGATGTGCCGGTTTGTGAGGTTCCTGCGGGAAGGTGACTTTGTACTCCATGTACAAGTTTGGCGATGAGCTGGTCGGCAGGGTCCACGTAATGCTCACGCGATATTCACGTTTCTGCCCGTAAATGTACGTGACATGGTCCAGCTTGGTTACATTATAAGGTTTAAGAACAACCCAAAAGGGTCATGCCGATTTATGAGGGCAACTTTTGTTGTTGAGAAATCAGCTAAAGCCTCATCCTGTGCAAAGGACCAAGCCCGTACAGTCCAACAAACCCTCCAGACACATGGCGGAGCAAGCTAAGGGCTAGGACGCTGTTACAAATTCTTAGGTCTATCAGGAACCCGATTTCGCAGCGGATAGTTAGGTTTTAAGAGCATTGGCGACCCACCATAATGTATCGAAAACCTCATCAAGAGGAAGGACAACAGCCTGCAGTTTCGAAAGGATGTGTTATCATTCGTCGTGGAGGTGATGAAGCTGGTCAATCCTTTCCTTGTTACAAATCAGGAGCTTGTAGCACTCGATACACGAGTGTAAATGGAAGAAGCTGTCTCTACTTCACTTCTCAAATCTTTAACCTGGTCAGTTTTCTTCATCGCATATTTCAAAGAAAGGCCTCGAAATGGTTTCAAACCACTCTCTTATCTGATAAAGCGGAACAACATTCTAACATTTGCTAACCGACCTGATCCAAGCAAAAGGTACTAAAGGACTGCGGCTTACAGAGTGCAAAATATGACCTTAATCACACTTTTCCACCCCCTTTCTCTCTCACTGTCATTCCCACTCCCGATGCGGCATGTCAGAATTTTTTTTCGGTTTGATAATCAGCAAGACCCAACCACGCCTGGCCTGACTCGTGGATAGGTCCTTGAGATGAGGAATGAAGTCGAACATTGTGCAATGCCTTAAAAGGCAAACTCACATGGCCCGCACAACGTCGGCCACACAAGCCACTTTGTGTCTGAAATTGCAGCATTATTCATATTGTCCTTTTCAAGTAAGAACGTTCCATCATCATCTCTTGCTTATTCGGAACTAACTTATCTCATCTGGCACCATTAAAATTGTGTTCTCACTTATCTGATTAAATTTACGATCAATTGTTTGTAGTGTACTAGTCGCTTAGATGTGTAGTATATGCAGTTGTAAGTATTTAAAAATGTTGTATTAGGAACAGTTGATACTTGACCCTAAATGACATGTGTCAATACATCTGCCCTCAGAACTCCCGATTTCAGGCACTATATTGATGAAAATAAAATTGACACAAAGACCTTTAAGCATTGGAACTTTCAATGAATGACGGTGATCTATTATCATTAACATCACATTTAATTGACCTCTCGACGCAAAAAAAAGTAGTATAATTTATGAGTTTAGCCCTTTAATTTTACCGTTGCAATTTTTCCCACAATTTTTTTATGGCGGGGCCATTTTAAAGGATCTATGACCCCACATGAACCTTTAATTCAACTTAAGGAGAACTTGACCTCTCATAATTAAGAATGCATTAAAATAGCCTCTGACGGCAAAAAACGCCCTAAATCCACCCCATTTCTAATTACGTTGCTTTTTTATGGCTGCCATTTTGGATTTTGACTCCAATGGCCTTAAAGAGTCAACTTTAAGGATGACTGTCCTCTCAAATTAAGGTAACATGGACTTGGATCTCTGACAAAAAAAAAAAACCCGAAATATTAGTGGTTCAATTTGAGTTTAGCCATTTTAAAAAGTTATTTCAATTTTTATGGCGGCCATTTGGATTTGTTCATTATGGCGACTCCAGGGGCGCCATTTTTGGCGCCATTCAGAAATCAAGCGGAGATGGTCTAAGCAACATCTGGGCCAAAAATTGCGTGCCTTCTTTTGGAAGAAAAAGTAACAAAAATCCATAACATCTCTAACTAGTGACACTGCTGACTCAAATCCGCCACTGCCCCGCTGTTCTGGAGGCGTCCCTGGAATTTAATGCACATAGCAATCCATGTATTGGGTTCTGCTGGCGAATGCCGAATGTTATAATTATTTGGCCCCAATCTCACTTCCACACCCCAAATTTCACTTTGCCTCCAGTTTGTCCCTCCCCCCCAAAAAAAAAAGAAGTGCTGGCGCCGCCTCTGCGCGGCGGGCCCTGGTAGCGAAAAATCGCGGGGAAATCCCTTGGCAGTGCTGGGCAATATCGCTATAATGAACATGCCGCAAAACCAATTTGGGCGTTTTGGGTAGTAGGAATATAGAATTAGGGAATAGCACAGGGCCTATGTAATTTACCGTTTGGGCCGAGGCACCGCTAGATTGAAAAGGGATGGCCCCCCCATTGTTATTTTAAAGTTTTGAGTTAAATTTGATGACCTTGAACCCAATACCCATCTCTAAAGTTCACGCTGCTATTTCGGTTTTGATATGGGAGATAAGGGAGTTATGACGGGGGGGGGGGGGGGGAATGAGGATGTCAATTTTTTTCGGCAAAAAACTTTTCGCGTTCCCCCCGCGCTTCCATTCAAAAATTTCACATTCCCCTTGATCATTGCTGATTTCCCCCATTTAAAAGGTCATTGTTCCCCTCTGCTCTCATGATGAAAACGTTCACGTTCCCCCCCTCTCTCTTACAAAATTTTTCGGGGTTCCCCCCTCAAAATCCTCTATCCCCCCCCGGGCGTAAAATTAATGCCTCCCTACAACGTCATTTGTCCAGTCCCATTGCACGGACTAATGTGTAAAGAGATATTGGTCGACGAAAATGGGGCACTGTTTTCGCTCAGTAACATGAACCAAATAGGTAGCTTGTTCTCAGACTCAAAATTTAAAACAAAATCTAAAGAAAATAAATTAATTATACATAAAACTTATATTTTCTCATTTAGTTTAAAAGACAAATTTGTCGCTTATTGTTTCTTCCCCGTTTCGTGCTTTGTGTTTGTTAAGCCCATTCAAAGTTGGTGGAATCAAATAAAAATAAAGAAAACACAAGCAAATAATAATTGCAAATAAAGGCAGCACATTAAAAGTAGTAAATAGGGAACAAATAAAATTAAACAAAGTAACGAACATAAATAAACAAATAAATATAGACTAAAGGCAAAAGTAAGTCAATGAAACAAAGGTAAATAAATGAACACATACTTAAACAAAAAACAAGTGAATAAAATTAACAGTGAAATTTAAAAAAAAAATTAGCGGATATTTGTCGTCAAAAGGAGAAATCTACATATACCCTATGTGGACATTAATTTGGGTCTGAGCAGTTTTGCGTACGAAAATAGTTTCACAATTATTGCCCATGCCTAACAATCAGCGCACACGTCCACTGGCAACTGCCTCTATCACCAAGCTTGGTTCACCAACCTCGAGTCAAAATCAGTCACAGGAAGTCAGGGTATTTCTTCATTAAAAGAGAAGGTATTTTGATCGTGAAAACCCACCAAAAAGGGGTTTGAATGAGACTAGTTGTGCTTGCCCAACTCGATGTATTTTGTCAATTTATCGCGGTGTTCTCTGTAACTGGCTGGTTATTACTTTCACATGGCTTTACTACTCACTCATCGTATAGTTCCAAATTCGAAAAGCAGGGACACTAGTGGGGTATTCCTCACTAATGAAGACGAGCGAGCCCGATTGTTGGGCCCGAATTTTATTTTTGAAATTATTTATTTGTTCTGCTGGTTTGAAACGAATCATGGAATATGGACATGTGTAAACTCTTGTCTCTGTCATGTGCATTCCAAATGTTTGTTGCTCTCATATTCATAAAGTATATCGTGCTAATTTAAACCAGCAATGCTTAGCTTTAGGCTAGCATGCCTTAGGCCTTAGCCTACTTAGCCTTAGTCATGAGTTGGTATAGGATTTGTGTTTTGCTTTATATCTATCATTGGGGGGGGGGCAATGATTGTATATCAATGAACATGTAGGCCCGTCATGGTCCCCGACTACCTCAAGTCCCTCCGTCCAGCTTAGGCTAAGCTCAACATCTACATTGAGGCTATGGAAGATGTTTTGCCTAGCCTAGCCTGGACTAGGGTCCATCACCACTCCTATGGCCTAGCTCTAGTGGGCCAGGCTAGGCTCACAAAAGCAAGAGATTTCAGTAACTTCCCACAATGCCTTGCTTCCAATGGAGGTTTTTGTACAGGCACTGAATGTGAATCGTTCGTGCTGACCCATACTAAATTGACATAACTGATCCAAACTTTCATTTAAAAGGTTTCTCTAACGATTCATATGACCCCCTGCCACCAATGGAAGCCAATGCATTGTGGGAAGCTACTGGTATTTTTTTCTCCTTACAAAAAGCCATATGATATCATTGATGGCATAGTGCCTAGCTATGTCCTACTCAGCTGCATCATGGCCTGGTATGATTGAGGCTTAGGTGAGGATCACAACAGATTAATCCTATAACCCTTGGTCAGTTGGTGGCCTTCCAAAAAAAATAGTAGTCCATTTTCTGATTTTCTCTACCTCCATGCTTAATTAAATTAAATGTCATAACCTTGAGTTACGGCAGCTTTTAATACACACCGTCATCGGCGTTAAGAGATGCGTCTGTTGTGCAACGCTTGTCAAAACGCTGTCATTTTAAAGTTTCAGCTAGTGCTTGCAGTGTACTGATTGTATGGAGGGCCGCAACTGCACGGCACCCCCTAGTTTTTGGATAGCACAGGGCACCCGCCTCCGTGCACCACATACTGACGTAGCAGATGATTCTTGCCCTACCTTGCCCAGGCACACTGTATAATTAGGACTCTTTCTGGGTGCACAGGCTGCCGCCATCGCAGTAGAATAGTATGTTGCCTGTAATGTTGTATTTATTTTGGTTTGTTGTGTTTAGTGCTTGAAAGCAATTTAAATTTTTAGTCCTCCTCTCTTCTAAACTCTACCCCCTGTATGTTAAACCTTTGGTGGTTGTGTTTGAAACACTTGAAATGTTAGTATGCTCTCCGCTAACCCCCTTTTATGGAAGTGGGGGGGGGTGCGACCGTACCCCCCTCACCCCACTTGCGTACGGGTCTGGGTAGGGGGCTAAAGTCTTACTAGGCCTTAGTCCAAGGGTGTCTATTTTTCCATTATTCCTCCCTGAGGTGGTGGAATAGGTTTGTCTCTATGGTCATTTGGGGGAAGAATTTGATGCTTTAGGTGATTGGATCCAATGTTAAATTTTGGGGCAGAATTGGGATAAAATTTGGCAAGGAAAATAGACACCCCTGGGCCTAACTCAAGTCAAACTCATGTTTTCAAATGACATTGATGATAGGCCTGATAAATTGTCTTACAAGAGTGATGAACATGTGACAAGAGGTGAAGAGGCCAGTGGCTTACCAGCTTTTTTGGGGGGGGGGGGAGGGGGCACTCATATTCAGTGTTCGATTTAGAAAAGAAAAGTTACAGGCACAACATGGGATTTTCTCAGAAAATGGGCTGTATAACACTAAAATCTGCATGCACAGGCTTAATTTTACATGCACAGAGCAAATGTTACATGCATCTGTGCATGTAAAACCCCTCTAAATCGAACACTGCTCATATTGGGGGGGGGCAAGCATATGTTAAAATTTGATGCCTATGTTTGTTTTCACTGTAAATTAGCATGTGTGACAGAAATTCACTATATTTCAGGGGGAAAGATCCCCATCAAGGGGCAGCTCACCCCACCCCCATGGTAAAATTTGAGCTACAGGCCTGGTAGGTGGGTGGTCACTGTGTGTGGTGTGTGTGTGTTGAGTGATAAAAATGCTAATCCTACACTTTTTGGACTTTTTACTCTTGAACGCATCGACCAATCAACTCTTCATACTCGGTGTAAAACCTACATGAATGTCTCATGAGATTCCATACGGTAATGTGTGTTTTCTTCTATTTATTTTATATTTAATTGTTCATACCCAATTTCCATTTCAATGTTTTAAACTTGTGAATTGCATCCATCTCCTGGTGACCATTCGCATACCTTAGAGCATCCTATCTTGTTTTGATCAGCGCACATCCCTATGATATTGTTTCATGTGCATGCATGCACAACCCTATTTATTGGATTGGCTGATGTACACATACATGCGTACAAACTCGCTCATGCGTATTTATGTTCAATATTGATTAATTTGGAGAATGTTCTTGGGAAAATAAAACATTTATTCTTGATTTGGATTTGATTACAGTGCATGAGATTGGCTCTGATATTAAATACTGTGTGAATGACTGATCTTGGGGATTGAATGCATTAGTATTCTAATATAACTCTGAACTGCAAGTTGATTATTGTTGAGGAGACCTCAGGCCTCATCATTGAGTATATAGTGTGTGAGGAATTTATCATCTGTGGACCTCCATAAGAACTTAAAAAAGAAAAAAGGCAATCAACAGGTTTCCAGATCACACTCGGTACAATGATAGAACATGTTGAGCTCTACCTTATTTGCATTCATCTTATGATAATGAGCTCATTTACAGATTTTTTCCAAGATTGTTTTATTCAGCTGAAACTTGGTCAAAATAATCTTGTGTATCAGTTGAACATGTAAAATATATTAAATTAAAATAAAGTCATCCTGGGTCAAATGTCATTCGGAGGTAAAATGTTTCATATTTCTGTTCACCGTTCATAAACTGTGACAACACACATGTTCCAGGGAATGATTTGCTTTTGTAAAATATGAGTATATGCTAGTAATGTTGCTTGAAAGAGCTACCATGACAAATATCAAAGCAATCATATGCACTTTACTAAGCAGCTATATAGGTCAGGCTTCGAATTACAATTTTCGAATTACATGCAACGCATTCGCATGTAACTTCACAAATTTACATGCACAATGTGAAGAGTTAACATGCACAGGTTAATGCCTTTTTTTCAAATTTATCATTTCAAACAGCATTCAATGAACTTTCTATTTAAGAAAAGCTAATTGCACATTTTATGGATTCACAAAAATTAATTTACATGCACCGGTGCAGCATATAAACAAAAGTTACATGCACAGAGAGAAAGTTACATGCACCTGTGCATGTGGTGCACCTGGGTATTCGAATCCTGTATATAGGTCACAATAAATGTGTCTTCCATGTTAAACATTAACTTCAAGCTGTAGCATCACAATATGACTCATTGCACCTTGATCCCAGAAAGGTTTCCAGATAAATTTGGTATCATTCATAGTACAGGGTGAGTCAAAAAGATTTACACTCGTTTTGTTTAAATTTTTCTACAGCAGTGAAAACTCTCCTGAAGATGTTGACTCTCACATACAAAACAAGATTATTTCCCCTACAAGAGAAATTTTGAATTTTGATTTTTGAACCTTGCATTGAGAAGTTATGCTATCTTAAAGAGAGGTACCCATTTTTCATTCTGTCCACGTAATCACTGTAGCATGTTATGGAATATGGCCAAAGAAACTTTGAATGTCTACACAAGTACATCATGACATCTTTTGTTTGCTTTGATACCTCTGTGTAAACATTCAAATATCAAATATGTCAACTCTTTCATTATTCTGATAACAATAAAAAAACTGATGGAATCCTGCACCCAAACTTTGAAGCATTATTTCAATGAATGTTCGAAATTGTTCACGTATCTTTTCGTGGAAACTTTGAATGCAAATATGTATAGGTAATCCTATGCAATACAACCGGTTGACCCACATTTTTCACCGACGTCTTCATAATCTGATGGGGGTAGGGGGGGCTACTTTGGGGAATTGATATTTGAACATAGCACACATTCAATGTCAATCTGTCTTTCCCTTTGCAGTTCAATCCTTTACTCTCCCTTCCCTCTCTTTTCTGTACTCCCTTTCTGCTTGTCCTTTTCCCACTTTTCTGCTTTACCGGTAGCTTAAGCTTATTCCCTTGTCAGACCAATGGGGGAGGGGACAACGCGCCCCCTCCCCTAACCCTGTTACGCTACTTGACTAATAATTGTTAAGAAATATTATCAACAAACGTTGGTACGGATTTGGTTATGGTTACTTTAAAAAAAACGAAGGTTATTAAGCATTTAGACGTCAGTAACTCAATGGCTTTGCTGCTGTGGACGTGTAGAATTGTACAACCGTGGTCAATATGGTTTTTGTTGGTTTTCCGTTAATTTACCATCTACATTATACGAAAAGGTAAACTTTTGATTTTTTTACCAATGACAGTGGATATAATGAGCTTTTGTTTTCAAGTATCAAAATCAATTTCTAAGCTTGTTTGGTATTTTTAATATTTTTCTGAAATCGAGTGTAAATCTTTTTGACTCACCCTGTAAAGCTCCAGTGTATGTAATCTGGTATTTTTGTGTGTAAAATATGTTTATGAGCTCTTGGGTCCTAGACTATTATTTGAGAGCAAATTTAATTTGAAGGAATTCTGTATTTTGTTGAAAATGATCCTGTACTATTTCAATTTGTCCCCTCCTAATCAGTAACTACTTGTACAATTTGATGTTCATTAAGATTCGATTAGAGATGATGTTTTTAGCAGTTAGCAGGATTTTGTTCAGATATGTGATGCGATCTGGGAAAACCTGCCACATGGTGGGAAATTTATATTTTGAGATTTTACTATCACTGCAGAGTTTGAAATATTAAGTTTCCATAACTGTTTACTTCTTTCTTCTTTGATACACACGTCAAAAGTTACGCCTTATACAATCTGACAAAAAGTAAAGTACAATATAACAGATTTTAAGGTATTTTCTTTATTTTTTCAAAACTGTCCTGTGCGACATGTGGCGGGTTTTCCCAGATCACATCACATATTACAACTATAGGTGCCAGTAACTTAACAGCTAAGCTTATCCCAAACCCTGGGAAGATCTCTGACATGATTTTGGGAATTCAAATTGCTCAAGTTAACATTTTAATTATTTTTTTTTACAGCAACTATCAACTGAAGATGGGTGATGCTACCAAGTCCTCTGATAACAGCCCCTCATGGGAAGACAAGATGTGGGACTCTTATAACTTCCTTATGAAATGTCCAGATGTTAGCAGATTACGGAAGCTCCTAGCTCGTCATGAATTATTCAAAAAATCATTAGACATTCCAGGTAAGTCGATCTTGGAAGAAAATAGCATTATAAACATCAGAATACTAATAGATAGTGAGTGAGTGAGTGAGTGAGTGAGCGAGCGAGCGAGCAATGGCGGATCCAGATTTGAAAATGTTCCAATTACCGGGGGGGGGGGGGGGGGGGGGGCTGAAAGGCTTTAACTGCCCAAAATAGCTCAAATGGGCTGATTTTGGTCAAGAATTTTTTTTTTGGGCAGAATTAACCGGGAGGCGCGCGCCCCCTCCGCCCCCTCCTTGGATCCGCGCCTGGTGAGTGAGTGAGTGAGCGAGCGAGCGACTGACTCGACCAACTGATCTTGCCCCTTGCCCACAGATGATGGATCATAGCATATCAGTGAGTGATTTGTTTGTATCTAGTTAATTCCACTCTCAATCGCGTAGCAAATATCCTGTGTTTTGTATTTAAAGGTGCAACGAGAGATTTAAAATAACAGGTGTCCCGAAAAAATGTGAAAATTCTGATTTTTGCACTGGTCTAAAGCTTTCTATCAAAAATATCCCCATCTGAAAGGATTAAGCTGAGAACTTTTGCTTTGGTACAAAAATTGTGAAATTTCTAATTTTGTATCTTGGAGCAAATACAAAATTCAACCTATGTTTTCTATTGAAATATAAGCATAAAAATTATGCAAATCACCTTTTGTTTTTCATTTTAAGTTATTTCTGCAGCCAAATAAAAGGTAGGGAATCTATTGAGAGTCTAATCTATGAAATCACTAGCTATCACAGAAAATATAGATGATTTGAAATCTCTCATTGCACTTTTAACAGATTGTCCACATACTATTCTCTGTGTATGTGAAATAGTAAGCTTAAATCTATGTATATAGAAAATCACAACTTTGTAATAAGTGATCCAGATCCAGAATTTTTGTTATGTCCTATGCACTGCCTACACTGTTTAGTCTGATTCATCTCAGACTTTGGAACTATCTAAACTTCTAATTGACTATTTTTAATTAATGCACAAAAAATTATATTTCAAAATTTCATGAGTTTGCCTTTAAAAAGGCATCAGGACATTTCCAGAAAGAAGCGCCCCAATTTTTTTTTAACCCGTTTTTTTGTTGTTGCATATTTGGAATGCTTACCAATGTGTTAGATCACACCTGAAGTGAATAAGCTGAATATGCTGTCTTTAGGTAATAAGATGATGATTTAGTATTTTTGTCATGCACGGCAGAAAATCAAAGTATGGTTTCCTATCTATACTTTGTCCGGCCTGAAGTATGAAGTGGCAACGCGCGCGTATACCCAGTGCCGCCTTTCAGTTGCAGTGCGCTTGTGATTCGACTACGCACGCGCTGAAAGTCGGTGCGATGTATACGCCCGCGTTGTTACTTCATAGTTTGAGCTGGACAGAGTATAGGGACGATTACGATAGCCGGCAAGTTCAAAACATGGTTTGCGGTTTTCTTTTGTACTTGAGAAGGGAGAAGAGAGGGGAGAGGCCAAACGATATGAGATAGGGAAGAAGTTAATGGGAGGGGAAAGAGAATGAAGAAAGGAAAGGGTTGGGGAAAGGAAGGGAGAAGAAAGAAAGAAGGGAAAGGAGAAATGGAGAGAGAAGATGGAGAGAGAAGTGTAGAGGGGAAGGGGAGACTGAAGGAGGGAGAGAAGATGAACCTAATTTGGTGATGATAATACAACTTTCACAGTTTTGCATAGAGGACATTTAGGATGTAACAAGAAAATGAATTGTCTATATTGCTGAGACCGTGGAATATTAGTCTACTGCATCTGTGTATGTGTATGCACATGTGCTGCAAGTAAGAACAAAGATGGGAAAGAAAGATGTGACCATTGATGACTGTAGCATAGTGAGTAGTTTGTTTATTGTTAACAATCGGGATTGAGGAATGGTGTGGGGAGGGGAGAAGGGCTAGTAGGAGAGGAGGAAATGGAAGAATGGTGAAGTAATTGAGAGAAGGGGGAGAGGAAGAAGGAGATAGAAGGGTGAAGGGAGAGAATGGGAGATGGGGAAGGAGAGGAGGAGAAGGGATAGAGGAATAAGGAGAAGGGCAAGGCTGGGGGTAATAATAATAACAACCAGTTTTTATATAGCGCTTAATCACCGTAAACAGTCTCAAAGCGCTTCATCTAGGTGGCTGCTTAAAGACATGCCTTACAAGCACACACGCCTATCAGCACTTAGATTGTAATATTGCCCATAACAGCTCCCCAGATTTTGCTTGGGTTGACGAGGCAATAGTATTTTGCCCAGGGACACAAACATGTTAACCACAGCGGGGCTCGAACTCACGATCTAACAGTCTAACGATCACAGGTCCTGTGCTTTTCCACTGGACCACACTTGCTCTCTGCATAAGAAGTTACTAAGAGAAAGAGGAAGAAGGGGAAGAGATGGAGTGGGACTGGAGGGAGGAAGTTAGAGAGGGGAATCGGAAAGGTTGGAGCATGGACAATGAGAGGGTAAAGAAAGGTGAAAGGAGAGGCTAAGAGAGAAAGAGATAGAAGGGATGAGAGTGATTCATCTATACACTGATTGACAAATTGACAAATAAACAAATTGACAAACATCAATTGACAAATAAAAAAGTTGTCATGAAAATGGTGTAGTATGACAAACTATAATTTGTCATGGAATTCGTCATACAAGTATTGAATGACGAATTATAATTAGTCATGAAAAATGGTCTAGTATGACGACTTTCTCAAATAATTAGTCATGTTGAAAAATTAGTTTGTCATGAGAAAAAAATAATTTGTCATGCACAAAAATTAATTTGTCATGCAAGAATAATAATTTGTCACTTAATTTGTCAAGTGACACTAGTTTGTCAAGATCAACACAATTAAAAAATCCATGCAAAAACAAGTATAAGAATAGTCTCATAAGTATTTCTTTATTTCTGTTTTAACATTACAGATAAAATCAATAAGTAGTTATTGATATATAACTCAACATGTATACCAGCGAATACCAGATCTCTGAACAATCAATGATTTCATGATTATGAGTTTGGTAAATAAAATAGAACATACTTATTTATAAATACCTTTCCCTTCTTTGAGAACTCCCGCTGCCACGAGGAGTGATCGCCTGCAAACTGAGTTTGGTGGTGGCGTCACGCCCCTTCTTGAAGGTACGGAAACCTGTTATATACGGTATCGTTCGTCATGCAAATTTGTCAACTCTCAGATACGGTTAGTCGTGCTCAAAGAAATTTGTCAAAATAGCTTGTCATGCCGTACTTATTCGACCTGTCAACATGGCCATGACAATGTGCATTTGTCACTTAACCTGAAGAGTACATTCGGCCCTTTATTTATGGCAAATGGCGTACTCAGTTCCACCTTTTGCCTTGAAGGGTTGTCCTCAAACACTGTACACTTAATTAGGTAATACCTAATTTAAAAAACTATTTTTAGCATTACTTAGGCTCAACCTTGAAAAAGAAAATTTGGGGGGTTACCCATATTGCATTGGTTTTGCAGGGTGGCCCTTTCAGTTACGCCCTTTTGCATGAAAGGGCCGATTTGTCCAAGTCAATCAAACTCGTCCTTCACAGATTGCAATTCGTACAGTTACTAAATTAATTTGTCTTGCATTTTGTCGTTTGTATGCGCCGCAATATCGTCAAGCACGAACACGGGGGAAATTCACTTGCATGACTAATTTTAATATAACCCCTGTTTGGATACTTTTCCAACAAGTTTGGACGAATCATGTTTCAGTGTGATCTCATTTCTTCCCTCAAATGGCTGGAAAAAATGCCAATTTTATGTTTTTTAAAATCATTTATGAATCTGTATTTCATTGCAAAATTTCCCTTCCGTTCTTATGTAACTTGATAAAGATGTTACCCTCCAAATAGCAAATTTTTATGGGAATGTGGTTTCCAAGTTCCCCACGTTTTTTCAGGCATGTACCCACATGTTATTAAGGCTGTATTCTGAAAGGGAGTCTACTTTAAGACCTGGTTTAAACCAGGGTTAGTCCTACATGAGTGCACTTTTTTTTTTTTCATTCATCATACTGTTGAAAATTAATTAAGTTAAGGTGAAAAAATGCACATCCACTTTTGCCAATTTTGCCCACCCTTGGCGCAAAGGTTCACTTTCTGGACAAGGTCATTATTCTCTGGTAATGGTTGCCAGCCTGGTGAGAGTATCTAAACGACTGCCTATGTTTGGTCTGTTTTGGGAGTTAAGAGACACGGCACATTTGAAAAATAGTTCACCTGAAGATATTTCCAAAGGATATTCATGTTGCAATGGTTGTAAAGCTTTTATATACCTTTTTAATTACAAGCTTTTTTATTAAATTAGGCCCTCACCCCTGAAATGATTAAGATCTAATCAACGGTCTTAGGGTTGGTTGCAAGGGGGTGAAAGTTTTCGCGGGAATTTTGGAAACTTCCCGGAACTTTCCGGGAATTTTGAATGGCCCGGGAATATTGGGAATTTTCGGGAATTTTCAGTTTTGGCAATGTATTAGTTTTAAACATTTTTAAAAATTTTAGGTTTTTTCTTTTTTTAATAATTTAAACAATATACCATAATTAATTATGACCACAGATCTAGTTTTCATAGAAAAACGGAATCATATAACCCTACAATAAATTAAAACCATCTAGTCCTGACCATGTTGCTATTTTAAAAATACGCGCTCGTTTATAACGTGTTATGCGATACGACCGGCACGTTTAGGTCAGCATTGCCATAGAACTCCACATTAATGAACGCATCATGTGTTGAAGCTGTATGCCGCTACTGTGCCGTCCGTATGGCATAACACAAATACATATCCCATATACAGTCTCGCGAATTTCAAATAGCGCATGGTTAGCAAAATGCTTTTATTAAATAAATTCGTTTTTATGGTTAGTATAATTCCATTTTCCCATGAAAACCACGCCATATGTGTTCATAATTGTTTTTATAGCGTATCATTGTGTTAGTTCCTTCTTGATACAGGTGTCTCCTTTACACCAAGAAAAAAGTTGTAAAAACCATGCTCAAGCCTTTCCCCCGGAGGCCTTTCAATTATGTACTGTATTGTGTTCATTAAGAATATCAATTTGCATTTGCTACAGGCAATTACTAAAAGGCGTGGTTAAGTTTTACAAGTAGTATTATGTTCAGATTTTTATTAGAAACAAAACAAAGGTTTAAAAAATCTATAAAAAAGTACTCTTTAGAATCTAGAGTCCAAATCTTCTAAGGTCAAGATGCACATTCCCTACTTCAGTACCACAACAAAATTTTGTAAAGGCCTTGTTCTGTTGGACTATACTTAACATATTTTATAAACATTTTTGTGGTTTTGGACCTTTGACTTGCATTTGAACTATTGCATTCTAAAATAACAAGGTTATATTCAAATTTAAAATTGGAAACTTTTTTTAATTAGTCCTGCTGGAGCAGGGTGTTCATGTCATGTTTTAATACATTGTAATACCCTAATCATTACTTAAATCTGATAATTTACAAGCAAATAATTGCATGATATGGTGTTTACAATCCATGTGGGTGTCCCAGTTACACGGGAAACATTGAAAAATCATTTTTCTGGCATTACGTTGCTAAAAAAGTATTTTATGAATAGGTGAAGAATAGGGCGATATATGAATGAATAGGGAATGAATGGTGAATGATGATTTGCATTATGAATAATCAGCCTGTTAAATTGACGTTGAAGATTACATTGTAGGCTCTCACTAAATCTGATGATGACTCTGTGAGTGATATATAGAATAGAAAATAAATGACCCACTATTATTGTTTTTTAAAAGGGGTTACACATTTTCTCAGTTGTTAAAACATACTTGTATTGCTTTGTATGTCTTCTGAAGATTTAGTTGTACCGAGCCATAATCCTAATCTGAACAAAAGGACCTTATTTTTTGTATCAAGTTCAAAAGGTGGTTTGAAAATTCCCGAAAATTTCCTAAAAATTCCCAAAATTCCTGTTAATTCCCAAAATTTCCATGGAAATTTACCGCTCTGAAAAGTGCCCGGGAAATTTGCAACCCTACTTATGGGTAAATCTGCTGAACTTGTATTATTTTATCTGAACAGGGAACATCGTTGAATGTGGTGTATTCAAAGCACAGGACTGATGAATTTTAAAATTACGACAAATCTACATTCCAAATTCCATAAAAAAGGTAAGCGATTCCACAGCATGGTCCATATGATATGGGGCTATCTCTGCAGTTTCACTGCATGATGTCTTAGAAGGCATATCTTTGGTGAGGGTCTTAAATAAAATATTACAAAACACATAAGTTTAGGGGGGCAAGGCGTCAAAATTATGTGAGCAAGGAAGTTTTAGTTTTCTAAAATTTTGAATTCTCACTATTTCAGTTGTATGTTATCGGACATTCAGTTCCGATGCTACAATTGGATATACATAAATGAATTGTACCATGCAAGCTAAAAACTATTTTTTATGGTTCTTGTTGTTTTTAGCACGGTCGACATACTTGACTTGTTTTTCAGGGGGATATTTAAGAAAAAATGCCAAAATAAAATTTCTTTGATTAATATCCAGGTGATTATTTCCTGATATTTTGTATTTATAATTCAGCATAATAATGTAAAAAAATTTTCATTTACAAATCAAAATTGCAATAGTTTTATAAATAAACATTATTATTTCTAGAACTTTATGCCTCACATCTTTTTTTTTTTTTTACAATTTTCAGCAACTTGGAAAATTGCCCCCAAAGTGGGACACTTTCAATGATTGTATGACCACCAAAATGGCACAATGTAGGTTTATAATGCTCTACAACTTGATGGGAGAAAATTGTGATATCTTCTTACTTTTTGATTTGACCACCATATAGTCAATTTGAATTTTTCAAGAAATAAAGAAAACAAACAGATTTATTTAAATTTAAAATTATAAGAATAAAAAATATATTACCAATTTGAGCTATTGCCACAATCTAATTATCCCATGGCAAGAAGCATAGCTTGCAACATTATTTTGCATGGGTTTTTTTTACAGGTTGTAGGTTTGGATGTATTATCCAAACACAACCAGAAATTTCTGGTAACGATGATGCCCAGATGTCAACTTTATTTAAAGAAGAAGCGAAATTTACTGAATGACCAGCAAGAGCTAAGGAACAGCAGAAGCCATTACAGACGTAACGATACGTTTGAACTTCATCCCGGTGGATGTCACAAAGACGTGTCAAGAAGTAAGAAGTTTCTACTTGTCTTGTCCCAGCAGAAAGAAATGTATTTTAGGGAAGGATGTATCACTTTGCACAGTTCGTATGCAAATTTATTGTTAATGAAATCTCTCTTTGACGAAAGAGATAAGAGCTCTTATGCAAATGTAACTTACCTCAATGCGCACATTTAAAGACACTATCAGTGTTTTATTCGAAAGAGTCAAAATCTTGAAACTTGCCGGATAGCTTAAAAGTGAAGGATAAGACTAAACTTATCATAAGTTCTATTTCAACCAATTCCACTCCAACCTAAGAATTGACATAAGGAAGAAAAAACGGCAGTGTTTCAAGATATGAATCTCCATTCAATTTACGTTACGCGTTTATTAAGTGGCCGTACGTAACACTACTGATAATATCCGCTTGTTGGTCCTTATTAGCGTTGCTTCCTTCTCTGGTTTTTGACGATTTTTTTGATTAGCACTGTGTGAAATGAAAATCACTTCCACCATTCCTAGCTGGGACAAAGTCAAACAAGAAAGGTTGAAGTTACCTTCTGTGTCACAGTAGAAGTATTGGAGGAGTTTTTCACAGTATATGGGGCAGAAATTTAAAACGACTTCTCTTATTAGCAGGCGGCCCCGCCGCTTTGCGCGGTGCCTCCCGCTAAGCTGAGTGAACACGAGCGATCACTGAAATGGAAGCTCACTGACAAAACTATCAATCACTGAAACGAGCGATCACTGACAGCACAGTGTCCTGCTGTCTTTCTGTAGTTCGCATTTTAACTTCGTAAATTTTTGCACTTGCAACCCCATTCTCACAGGTTTTATTTTCCTATTTGTTTTTCTTTAATCCCCCTACCCGTGAAATTTGGCGATATTTGACGAAAAACTGATGGCGTGATCGAGGGACAAACATACATATATACATGGAAAACATAACATGGATTTCTTGAATTATAGTAAAATTTCCTATGATATGCATCATCAACCTAATATAGTGCAGGAGCAGGATATCATAAGGGGCCTTGATTTGAAGATTTGTTTTAAAAAAAAAAAAAAAAAAAGGTTTTGAACACACCTTATTAATCACTTAGTAGGGACCCTCTACATCAATGCCTAGGTAGGTAGTACTCTCAATGTGGTGTCAACTTTTGCAATCGGGCCAATTTAAGTTTACACATTGTTCACATTTAAAAATGCCCCCCAATCTGTTGAAATGTATGCCATATTGTCCATCTAACTAATCATAATGATTCCAAAATGTATGTTTTGTCCACCTACGACTCTTGGTTTTGGAGTTTAGGGTAAAACTGGCTAAAATGGTAAAACAGGTAATCTCAATTTGGACAGGGGGTCAACATTAATAATTAACCTGGTTATATTTTAAATACTTGCAAATTGTGTGCCTGAGGTAAAGGACTCCCAAAAGTATAGTTTTTGATTATGTTAAAATGTTATTACGGAGATAAGGGTCCAAGAAGTTCAACGCCAATTGGATTATGTTTTGCCCTATGACTATTTTGAACGCATAACATGAAACTATACACTGCAGTTGGTGTTACAAACTATTCCCTTATTTGACGCATTGAGCTTAGATGAACAACTTCTATCATATGTCAACAAAATTGGAGCAACTTCTGATTTTACCCCTTACAAATAGAAATTGACCTTTTTTAATACATTTTTACCTTATTTACCCGATAACCTCCAAACCATTGGTCATAGATGGCACAAACTATACATTTTTTGGAGCCGTATGACTAGAACGGACAATATGGAGACATTTCAACATGATTTGAGCATTTTAAAAAGTTTTACCCCTGCTGGTGAACTTAAATTGGGCCCCTATTGAAAAAGTGACAACCCACAATTTGAGAGTACGACCTACCCTAGCGTTGATATAGAGGGTAATATAACTCACTACCAAAGGTGGTGCAATCTTTCCTGTAGTGAGCAGGTAAACAAGATTTTGACCTAGGTCCTACTCCTCCTACTAATACTGTACAAGTCAGTATTTTGTGTGCAGTTATTTTTTGTGATTGAGTTTTTATTTTGTGATTGTCCAAACTTTGTTAACAGGAATTGTCATTAAACTTACTCAATTGCCCTCCAAATTAACAAATTTCTTTCACCTCCCTGATAGTGGCTATTCATTTATTAGTAGTTTTTTGTCAAGTTCGTACTATTATAATCCAGAGGATTCCCAAAAATTTGTGCTGCAAACACAAATTCAACTCTGACCTGTTACCTCAACTGTGACGCAGTTGATGTTTTCATGACTCATATTTTTCGACTTTCTATGCTTAAAAGACATAATTTGTGAAGGAATGAGGTAGATATGAAATTTCACTCACTGCTTCACAGTTGAGTAAACAGGTCGGGTCAAATTTTATTTTTTTCATGCACAATTTTTTTTGACACTATGTATATTAAATCTTTTCATGCGGAACCCCCGGTTTTTCTGCGCGTCTCTGACGATCTAAGCTCTTTATCCGGTAAACACCATTATTCATGCCCTGTATTTCTTCCCAGACCCGCGGTCCGTCTTTTTGTCAGCCATTTCTCTCTGGTTATTTTGTTCCCGTGGTGCTTAAATTGCAGTGCAAACTTTCTGGACCTTTAGCCAGTGGCGTACCAGCTTTTTTTTTTCGGAGGGGGGGGGGGGGTTGGGGGGTGGCACAGATATGTTCGGGGGGGGGGGCAAGCTTGTATTAAAATTGTTAGTATATGACCTGGCCATGTAATCATTATTTTTCAGGGTGGCAAGATTTCCCAGACGGGGGTGGGGGGCAAGCTTCCCCCTGCCCCCCCTCTGGTTCGACGCCACTGCCTTTAGCCAATTTCCCCCGTTAGTGATCGTCATCCACCCTTGTCCCACATTTCAGTTTTTATGACCCTTTATGGATGCTCAATCGTGTCTTTTTATTTTGAAAATGTCTATTTATGTCCAAAAGTGTTCATTTCCTTTCCCCTAACTCAGAATGATTATTTTTTTTCTAGTAATTTTCCAATGATTTGATGAGCATAATTATTGTAGCTTAAAGGGGGATAGTCCGATTTAAGAAAGTTTTTGTCTTGATAAATGGGCCTTCACCCAAAACCCATCTGTACGTTTCTCGCCGATATCTTCATCCGTTGTTGATGTGAGAGCTAGCAACGTGATTGTGTGAGCCCCATAGAGTTACTGTTAAATAAATATTGGTCGACCCAAGTAGAGTACTTTTTGCTCATAACATCCAAATCAAAACATCCTTTAGCCCAATGATTTCACAGGGTAAGATGTGAAGGACAAAAGCTAAAAATTGGAAAGAAGAAAAGATTAAAGATACAGCAATAGGATAAGGGGAAGGGGTAAGATGAGGAGAGGGGGCCAGGAAAGTGGGTCACGGAGAGGAGAAGGAAGCGGGAGAGAAACGGAAAATTAGAGAGTGGGAGAAAGAGGGAGAAAGAAAGTAAGTGTTAAAGTGAAGAAAGAAGAAGGTAGAAGAGAAAGAGAGACCTGTAAATGAGAAATAGTAGCTTTCTTGCTCTGATACCAAAATTTTCGAAACCACTCCGGTAAAATCTGGGGTTCTGGGGACGAGGCTATTAGCGATCGGGCCATGGACCTTTAAAGTGTTTATACCACAATGGTTGTATACTATTGTAACAAGCAGGCGCGTAGCCAGCCCGGTGGTTCCGAGGGGGCAATTTCCCGGTAGATGCAACAAATGTCCCGATCACAAGCAAAAAGTTCCCGGTCGCAGGGCAAAAATTCCAAAAAGGGGCTGATTTAACATGAATATCCGTGTTTTATTTCCAGGTTCCCCCTCCAGATTTTTTTCAGAGGGGGCACTCTGCCCCCCTTTGCCCCCACCTGGCTACGCCACTGGTAACAAGCTTATTTTACCCTTTTATTTTTCTTTTTATTTCTCTTTCAGTACACTGAGTCACGTCCTGGCTTTCGAATTTCATTCCTTCATATGGATCTTGATGTTGAAGTACCAACTTTGAGAGCGTTGGAAGCACTATGGCCAAAAGTGTGCAGAGGAGGGGTTGTAGTTTTTGACGAATATGCAATATCAAGGTTCGCACATTTTTAAGAGTTCATTATAAAATATGTTGAACATGTTTATTGCACAAGTATATGGGTACATGAATAGTTGAAGTGCATCGGAAGCATGTATGACCTAAAATGTCTCTCTGCAGGAGTGTAACATTTGAAGTCGAGCACCAATAGTACAGAGGCTCGTAGAATGGTCTCAAATAAACTTTATCCCTGAACATCTCAAGTGACCGTCCCCTAAAGCATTACTGTCATAGTTGAGTGAACATTATCGCTACTGTGAAAAGACATTTGTGTGCATTTTTTATCTCTGACTCCAATTGACCTGTAGATGACCTTAACTTTACAAACCTTTGGTTCTTAAAGTTAAAAGTTACTTAAACTTAAAGGTCCATGGCCCGATCGCTAATAGCCTCGTCCCCAGAAGTCCAGATTTTACCGGAAGTGGCCAAAATTTTGGTATCAGAAGAAAGCTACTATTTTTCTCATTTACCCTGTGAAATCTTAGGGATAAAGGATGTTTGGTTTGGAAGTTATGAGTGAAAATGTGCCCCTTTTTGGTCGACCAATATTAATTTTACACAGTACTTTATGGGGCTTACAAAATCACGTTTTTAGCTTTTACATCAAAACGGCTTGAAATATCGGCGCGAAACTTTGCAGATGGAGTTTTGGGGTGAAGGCCAATCTATCAAGATGAAAATTTCATATACTTAAATCGGGCCATCCTCCTTTAAAAGTAACCCTTCGTAAAAAGTATTTGGCCAACAGGGTTTAATACCCATCTATTGTAAGAAAATCAAAATGCCTAACTTTCACATAAACACCTCTGTTAAAGCAATAATAGCACATTTTTTTTACGAGTGCCCCCAATTTTCAATTTCTGAGATTTATGCACAGTTGTGCTGATAATTGTCTAGTAAACTATACCTCTGAACAGTAATGCTCAAAAGTGTGCATGTGTCATAAAAGGAGCGATTTAGGGATCCCCGATCAATTCAAAGGCAGCACTAGAAACGTGAAATATGTGTGTGGATATATGTGTGTGTCACAAAATTGTTAATTTAAACAAAAATCACCTTAATTGAAAAGTTGAAGTTCAATTCAAATCAAAGTTGTGTCATAGGTGCAACATGGGATCCCTCATATGTTGATAATAATAATAATAATAATAATAGCAGAGATTTATATAGCGCCTTATGCTATTGGCCTCTAAGCGCTTTCACAAATGGTCGCTGATCACTGTGGCCCAACCATACCATAAACCATTTAGCATCATTTCAAGGGATGCAGCAGATCGGGATCAGCGCTTTCCCTTATCAGCAAACATACATCGAGATAACCATCGCAGCCGGGACCAGCTTCCCAAGTATCGCATGGGTAAATCGGGACAACCGAGCGGTTAGTTTCTTGTCCAGGGAAATTACAAGATAGCTGAATCTCACAGGGCTCGAACGCACGCCTATACGCATTGATGAGCATACACTGGAGTCCAGCGCTTACCTGATTGAGCTATCTTGTCCGCTCAATGATGAGGTCAAAGGTCACATACCAAGGTCAAAGGTCATGTGAGGTCGAGTTGAAGTAGGTTGAGCGGCCCACCTACATTCTTTGAATATAGGGAGCGTGCAAGCCAAGAACCGCAACATTCTATGGGGGGGGGCGGGTTAGTTTCATGCTTATGAACAAATATCAGCACAGGAACAGATTTGTTTAAAGCGGCACTGGCACATTTTCAGAAAAAATGAAATTTCTTCAATTTGCTCACAAATGATAATCTAGGCCATTGGAAGAATAGAGATATATTTTACACATAAAAATAGCATACCCAAAAGCAGATAGGGATATTAATAAGGGGCTAAAGACATGCAGGTAATTTGTAGGCTAACTTTTAAGTTTGCTGTAATTTTAATCAACGAATGTGTCTATTACATGAATATCATAGACTCATACTCATTGATATTAAAACCACAAAGGTCACAGACTAGTCAAACAAAGTGCATGCTGTGAGAATCAACTCTGGCGTGTGTTTTCTTGTGTTACACGCCATTTCCCCATCTGCTAAATTAATGTCGCCGGCGACATTAATTATAAAATCGTTCTGTTTACCCGCAAGCGCGCTGATTTGGGATTAATAATTTCAGGTGAGGGCTAATGTATATAAAAGCTTTATAACCGTGCAAAAATATCAATTTTGAAAAATCTAGAGGGTGCACTATTTTTCAAATGTGCCAGTGTCTCTTTAAAGTCTTGCACCACACCCTGTATAAATCCTGTCATATGGGCTTATCACATCTTTTTTTTCTCTCTCTCACACACACGCACACGCGCTCGCGCACATGCACACACACACACACACACACACACACACATTCTTACTGTCCAAAAGCAGGCCCATAGCCAGAATATTTTTGGGATGGTCACAATTTGGTATAAAGTGGACCTATTCCAAAATGTGGACCTTTTTGCCATGGGAGCCTGGGGGGGGGGGAATATTATGAAAGTAGACCTTTTTACCAATATTTCCATGACATTTGCTATTTCTCAGAATTTCTTGACTTTTCCTGACTCCGTGAAAATACTGTTTTTCAAAAACAAAATCAAGAGAAAGCAGGCCCATAGCCACAATTTTTTTTGGATGGTCACATTCTGGTATAAAGTGGACCTATTCCAAAATGTGGACCACTTTGCCGGCTGGGGGGATTGTGGTGAAAGTGGACATTTTTACCAATAGGTTGACCTTTTGTTGACAAAACTTAATTTTTAAACAATTTTGGCCTAAAATAGGGGGAAATTGTCCCCGTGCCCCCCTCTGGTGCTGCCAATAGGCAGGTATAGTCAGGCTATTGCTGGTTAGTGCTCATTTGCTGATAAGGTTTTTATGTTATACTGTGATTGTACGAATGCTAAATTACTGCCCACAATTTTTGGTCACAATTAATTGGGACACTTGCCCTCAATAATGCCATGCGAGGGAAAATTAAGATATTTTACAGGGGTGTGATTCTTCAGGTTTTTTATTTTCAAAATTTCTGCAACTTTATTTAATTTCAGACCGATTCTAAGCATTTTAGGTCAATTTTACGCTGTTTTTCAGGATTTTTTACCAAATTCAGGATTTTGCCGCAAACCTCAATAACACACTTGATTTTAAGGAAAGAAATTGTTTTGTAAACTTTCTTTCTCTACTTATTGAAACCCCCTCCCATCCCACCAATTGCTGTTGGGATATGTAGGACAATTGAAAGCATGTGCTTCCAGTAATCAATATGAATCTGGGGAGCAGGAAGTTCATTTAAAGGAATTAGCAGCGATAATGCGAGAGAATCGAAAAATGTGGAAATGATTTTTTTAATTGATAAATCAGGGATAAGTGTGTACAATTCTATATAACTGCTTTAATATAGAAACAAACCATCAAATTGTGAAAAATTAAGTATTTGAGGAAATTGTCATACCGTCTCCCGCAAATAGACATACAGCGATGGCGTCTCAAATCTACACTAAACAGATGATTGTGCTTTACACCATTACAGAATAAACAAAGATCAGTAACGTTTGTGTTTGAGGTCAAACTGTATTTAGATCATGGTGCACAATATCACACTGAAAATCTGGGATATTCACAGTAAAAGGCTTTTGATCTCAAGTCGGATTTTGATAACGTACGTATAGAAATTACACAATCAAATAAAAATAGTATGCCTTGTCCTTTAATACAATAGATTTCAACGCCCACCATTGCAGGTTATGTTCGGCCAGTAGCAAAAATACAAACCGATTTTGATAGCACTTTTTTTAGAGCGCCGCCGGGGGGGTGGGGGGTTCGCAGGGGGTTTGTTGGGTTACCCCTGCTCCGTTTCCATGGTTTTGAAGTTGACCCCTAACGGGACCAATTATTCATTGAAAATATACCCCTAACAGGACCAGTTTTTGGCCGAGTTTTCAGTGAAAAATATAACCCCTAAGCGACGAAAAAGAAAACCCTTTTTGTACGGGCGAGGGCGGCCTTTCGAGTAGGGTCGTCGGCCGGGTGATTTTTTTTCTTTTTTTATTTTTTTTTCTTTTCTTCTGGAGCTCATAATTGGCCTAAATAGCCCCAAAATCTGAAAAATCAAGATAAAAAATAAAAAATTTTAACAAACAAATTTTTCTATCAACAAAATGCCAAAATTGATTAAATTTGGGGCTAAAAACAGGCTGATTTTACATGATTTTTGGAAAAACTAAAAAAAAAAATCTTTTTGCAAAACTGAAAAATCAGGTCGGGAAAACAAGAAGAAGAATAGAGAAGCGGAGTGGGGGTGGGCGGAACGGCACAATATGATAGACGGTGAAAATTACGATTTGGCAAAAGATAGAGGATTCTTGTGGGGGTGGAAAGGAGAAGCCGTAAAACAGGGTTTTTTTATTTTCGTTCGGCCTAATGGTACCAATTTGCAGTGAAATTAATACCCCTTGCGGGACTGTTCTCAATGTCGTGAATAAAAAAGATATACCTTTAAATATCTAAGCTACAAGAAAAATGACACAGTGTGCTACTGCAAGAAATTAACACATTGGGGGTTATTTGCTGATATGTGTTAGGTTAATAATTTTTCCCTTTTGTTCATTGAACCACTCATCAATCACAATGATTTGATAACCCCTAGCGGGACGAGAACTTGATTATTGTGGGTTGACTTGATACCTCTATAGCGGTAGTCCCGCTTTTGCAGCTAGTCCCCTCTTTTTTTGGAACGAGCATGGGATCCCGACCAAATCAGCAAGAACCCCGCCCCCCTGGAGAGTCGCCCCATTTTTCCAAAAATTCTGTGCGATTTTGTACACACGGGTGCATTGGTAACTTGCTTAGTAAACCTAAACCTGAGGAACGGTTAAGCTCGAAAATGTCTATGTGTCGCAAACGAAGGGGAGTTTGTAATTGGAATAATTAATATCGTAGATCTCCAATAATAATTCAACGGCTGCTGGAAACGCCTTCCAATATGAAATAGCCTGGAAAATAGGCTCCATGTACGTGTCTATGCTCATCCATTAGTTGCTTTAATTGGCTCAGGCAAGTCAAGTTAGCGGTCATTTTCTTGAGGTGGCACTATTTCCTCATGGACGGACATAACGTAAGCATTTCCAGCTCTTTCGTTCAGTCAATCTGGATCAACCATTTCTTATTACAAAATTTTTAATTTTATATAAATATATACACACATTTTTGAGGCATTTCTCGTTTCGCAGGTGTAGTTTCCCAGACAATTTACCAACATATCTCTGTGCAAAGATATCACATTTTGAAATTGGGGACACTCTTCAAAAAATTGTTTTGGTATTGCTTTAAAGCTATAACTTGCACATTTCAAATATTTTGATGCTTTCAAGTGGATCCTGATAGTATCTTAAAAGGGAAAAAGTGCCTCAATAAATATGACCGAGACCTGGCAGATTAATTGTTTTGGGTCTCAAAATTTTTTGTGAAGTGCCAGAAACAAGAGTTGACCATTTTTTTTTTTTTGCTTGTTTGTAAAGTTTGGCTCTACTTATTTCAAATACAAAATGTATTTGTTATTTTATAATTTTTGGAACGCGACATTTTTATAATTAATGATTAAACTGTAGATTAACTAACATTAAAAGCCTGGTGTAGGTCTCTGGTATGAAGCAAATAGAATGTCGAGGCTTTACTCTGGTGAATGAAATCCATATTTTGTTAATCCACCAACTTTAATAAAACCTACAACCCTGAAAAGGGTACTTAGTTATCAATTATAAAAGGCAATAACATTTTAACCGTGTTGCCCCAGTTTCTTATATAAAATTGGTGGCTTGGGTTGCTATGCAGAAATGTTAATGTTCTTGTGTCAATGCCCCCCAAATTAAAAGATAAACAAAAAATACTGCAAGTTGGAAACCTTGCAAGATCGCCTTGCCATGGAACACTATGCCGTTGAAGCTCAAAATTATATGCACAAATGCATAGTGATGGAAACAGTTCTGGGGTTTTACTGCATGCACCCACTACCCGCAACCAAGTTTTGTCTAATTTTGGACATTGGGATCGGTAGAAGTTCAACATTATTAGTAATGAGCCTTATAAGTAAAATATGCAAATGAGCTGATTAATAGGCAAAATCGTGATGAAACAGTGCACCTGTATACGTGGTCCCCTGCGTTTCCTACCGGAAACATTTTTTAATTTTAAAACCGAAATTCCTGTCCCACAATGCACCAACAATATAGGAGTAGATATCCTCACTCCATGCACGCTCACGATTTTGCGCCTCTTTAAATTACGTACGCCACATTTTGTGGTTCAAAATTAAAGGCAATCAAGAGTACTCGTTACTGGTAAAAATTATGTACAACAACGGTTTTTTGCACCGTTATGACAGAAAAATGACCGTATGACACAAAACACATAGACTATATGTGCTACGTATTTATCTACTCGTACCTCGTTGGTGCTTGTGGGATAGGAATTTTCGTAAAAATGATTTCCGGTAGGAAACCCAGGATCCACCTATTGCATTTCACCACTACCCACACACCAATATTTGTTAAATTTGCCTATAGTGTTATCTATTAGAAGTTCACCTTTGTAGTCATTGTGCACAGTATCCCATGGGTACCTTTGACACAAATATTGTGTACTTTTGCACACAAATCGGGTCAAATATTTTACCCAATTTTTCATACGATAACAACATTGTGTAATTATTTGTAAGAGTGAGGGATGTCCAAATTGAGTTTATTAAATGGCATATTCTCTACAAAACTTTTCAAGAATTGCATCACTTGGGTGATGTTTATGCAGCAAGATTACAAATCTGATAAATAAATGTTACAAATAAAAATGTCTTTAAGTTTTTGATTGACCCGGACGAGCACACAGGATACGAGTGACTGAAGCGGTTTCCTGATGAATTGTTGTATGAACTAATGATGAAATGCCGCCATTTTTTTTGACATAAGTTGGGGGAGTGAGATAAAAGTTGCGTTTTGTCATTAATATGTACGCAAATGTACGCAAAAATTTTAAGCCACTGCATCGGTAGCAACATTTTTCCATAAAAACCAAGCACTGTAAAAGCTTTATTGGTTTATTCTTAAAATTACAAAGACATTATTTGAGGAATATAAATTTCTCTCAATTGCACTGTCAGTTGGTAGACACCTAATGAGAAATGTTTCGAAGGTTTATTGGACACCAAGTTCAAGAACCCGCAAACACTGTTTTTGATTACTTAAACTTGCCTGCTATTGTAATACGCCCCTATATGAAAACCATGATTTTGATTTTCTGTCGTGCACGAGCAGAAAACACTAATCATCATCTTATTACATAAAAACATGTATTGGCTTATTCACTTCAAGGTGATCTAATACATTGGTAAGGCATTCCAAATACGCCAATAAAAAACGGGTTTGAAAAATTGAGGGCGCAGCTTCTTTCTTCTGGGAATGTTCTCATGTCTCTTAAATCGCTTCTTGAATTCTTGGTATTGGCCCATGTTTATATGGGAAAATAGATACACAGCTTGTTGCGTACACGTAAGTTGGGTTATTTTTAGTTGTTATTTCACAGATGTGTGTTAATGACATGTTATTGCATTTTACTTCATACGTGCGAGTCTATTTAGGTTGTGTGTACGTGTGTCAGCGCTTGGCAGTGTCTTTTGCGACTTTTAGAACTCTATAATGATGATAACATGGGTTAAATATTGCCTCCTTTTATACATGGTTAAAATGAGAATAAGGTATTGTTATTAGAACAATGCGGCCTGCAGTCTCCTGTCACCTAAAATAATGCTAATCAACCCTGAATTATATTAAACAGATAATGTGACGGCGCTTATAAAACAACACCTTTTATTCTCTAAGTAAAATTACTTCACCATTCATCACTTTTATCTCTTCTTTCATTTTCAGGTGTAGAAAGCAATGCCATGTGACAAGTCTTGGAATATAACCAAACCAAAAATGAGGACCACTACCATGGGCACATACACCAACAGCATCCACATTAAGGCAGTACCTATGTACACAATTGCCCTTTAGTGTGTGATGTGAGACTTATTTCACTTCCTCCAATGACACATTGGAAATCGGCAATAGAAATGCTTGAGTAGTTTCAAGGTGACCAGGTGGAATAGTTAATTTTTTTTTAATGGTGTTACAGCTCAAGATTATATTTTTACTAATTGTTCTAAAAAAGACATGTGTAAATAAGGACGACAAAAATGAAAAGAAACAAGTTTGTTTCCCATGTCTGTATTCCTAACCCAATGTGCATCATGTGAATAGCCTTCTCACATAGGCTGGTAAAGAGAAATATCAGTAGCTTCCCCCACAATGCTGCTTCCAGTGGGGGGTTTTGGTAGGTAGTCATGTGAATCGTTAGAGATGAAACATTTTCTTAAATGCAAGTTTGTGATTAATACTTTATTTGGTTAATTTAGCCATGTTTCATCTCTAACGATTCACCATCAGTACCTGTACAAAAACCTCCAAGGGCAGTCAAAATTTAGACCCGGTTTAAAGGAGCATTTTATGATCACGCTCGATGACGTCATTGTACAAACAACGCACATATGGGCACGAAATCACAGGCCGGGCCACGACACCCTCATGGCTGGGGTGCCGGGGCCTTGGTTCAAATCCTACCTCAAGATGTCCAACTTCTTTAACCCTCTATCTATTTACCCCTTCCCTTCCTCCCAGAGAACAGCATTAGGGTTAAGGGCCACAACGGTAACTAGCATTTTTGTGGCTAAAATGAGTGTAAAAGTCGGGTTTTTTTATATGTGTTAAAAATATGACTTTTGAGGGATCACATGACCTTGTTGAGGTGCATTGTGGGATGGACTCCATACTGACCTATCCCCCCCCCCCCATTTACCAGATCATCCCAAATTCCCTGGACTTGGTTTCAGGTGCAATAGTGGTTCCTTCATATGTGGATGAAAGGTCAAAAATCATGGACCAAGGTCAAAGTCATCCTGGGGTCATGTTCCAGATTTGCCATCTTGCCAGGGGTGACACAAGTTTACTTGTCAGTTTTTTAAAATTGAAAGTCGGACTTCAGAGATTTCGAAATATACTTTTTTTAATATAGTATTAAAAATCTTACTAGAACTAAGAAGTCCCTAGAATGTTCCAATTCCATTTTTTCCAAAGTTTGAGATGAATCAAATTTTTTTGTTTTGATGCGGTAAACAGTTATGTTATAAACATTGCCATAGGATCTGTGTATAACAAAATTTTCCGGATCCGAAATTTTAAAACAAAGATGTGATTTCTATCTGGCAGGACTTCGATTTAGCTTATCTATTTCACCCAGTGATTAGTATATGGACAAGCCTTATGTACTGACCAAACCCACAATTTGGTTTGAAATTGAGGGGCCCTCATCGGAAATCTTTGAGTCAGCCTTTAAGGCATGCAATGAGTGTAGCCCACAGGAAACAAACTTGTTTTCTCTCTAAGTAATGTTTTAAGCTGGCAATCTATACTTAAGTATCCCTCATATTTTATCAATTGTCCTCACCCCTTTGGACATAGCTCCGTGCCAGATATAAATCCATACCAGTTGACATGGCATGACCCAGTGCATCCTGGGTATCATAAGTCTAACTCCAAAACCAGGGGGGTGTATTTCCTAAATACGCTGATGAATGGTAGTTACTGAACTGTGTCATGGAAATGAGACAATAGGTTCATTCTGGTGTACTATTATGCTCATCAACCAAGGACCCAGTCATTGAGGCTGTGCATGTATGGATTATATGAACTGATCAGTGTGTTCCTGGGTATCATAATCATACTCAAATCCACAGGTGTGTATTCTTAATACATCATTAGTGAATGAAAACTACTGAACTGCAAGGGGTTTGATATTTTATTGGCTTGTGGTGGCCTATAGTCGGGGACGTGAATAAGGCTAATCAAATGCGTGTCTGTCTCTGTATTAGATTGCGCAAGCAAATGATGTTTTGCCATGCATATATTCTGTGAACAATCGAGCCTCTTAACACAGAAAATTTACTGACATGAATTATTATGTCCGAGAGTCTAAAATTTGACTAAAGGGCAATATTGGCACATTTTTTTGAAGAGCGCCCCCCAAGTTTTCAAAATTGATATTTTGCACGTTACGTTGGTATTGTCTAGGAAACTATACCTGACCTGCGAACGGAATGCTAAAATATGCTATTTAACACAAAATAAGGCGATTTTGTATTAGAATTGGGATCCCAGATTGGACTTAACGGCAGAGCTGGACAATGCTACGTTTATGTTCCTTCCATGAGAAATATGCCACCTCGAGAAAATAACCTCTAACTTGACTTGCCCGAACTATTAAAACAACTAATGGAGATCGTATACAACGTACATGGCGCTATTCCCTGTCTATTTCACATTGAAAGGGCGTTTCCAGCACCGTTGAATTAGTATCGGGGATCCCCGCTAATAATTATTCCTCGTACAAATTCCTTCATTTTGACCATAGACATTTTGAGCTTAACCATTCACAGGTATAGTTACTAGCCCGTTACCATGCAACCGTGTAAAAATCTTCTCCAAATTTTTTGAAATTGAGGGCGCCCATAAAAAAAATTTGCTAAATTGCTTTAAAGGCATTTTTATTACTTTGACTCCCTGTTCCTGTTTGAACATGCCCTTCCCAAACTTTGTACATTCAACCAATCACAGGCCTGCGCCATGGTGTTGACAAACTTTATATACGCCAATTTGGTATTCTGTCCCTGCTATATAATAGATAAAATACTATAAAATCTCTGAAAAAATGTGGCAAGGACAAATGTTTTCTTTACTTTTTTATTTATGTGCACTAAGAAAGTGATGGGCCTGCATATAGCCCTAGGCCATCAAACACCTTCTCCCTTTTTAACTATTTAGGTAAAAATATAGTTTGTTTTCTAAAAACAGTGTTTTTCCTTTTAAACTGTTAAACAAGTCTGAATTTATGCAATATAAAAATAAGCATTGAAGACCAACAAAAACATTTACTAGTTTAAATTGCATTATTTTTGTTTGGAAAATAAATTTTTGGTCCTTCTCCATAGACACTGTACAAAAGTCCGTTCATTTGGTGGCTCAAGGGGGGGGGGGCAAGGGTTCGTTTGGGGGGCTTGCCCCCCCCCCCCCCCCCCCCCCCCCCCCCCGCTGGTTACGCACATACTGTGAACCGATTTCAAGCTTGCGTTCCTCCGATTGTACTTTTTTTGGACTCCCCCTGATTTAACCGTAGTTTGATTTTGATATCAGATGAAGACCGTATTTTCTCATTGTCTTCCTCCAAATTGCACTCTTTAATCCAGTTCATTCCCAGATATAAACAAAAAAAAACAAAAAACCGCCTGTTTAGTGGTTAAGCATCACTATTAGCACAGTTTGAATAGGGCTTTGCAACATGCATAATATTGCATCTACCATCAAAACCGCAAGTTTGGTTTTCCCACGGTACTTGATGGGGTGGCATGTGCAAGTGCCAGGCTCTCAATCAAGTAGAGAACACAATACACATCATTGGAACAAGACCTTTAATAATATTAAAAACGTTTTCATCTTAATAGAATAGCCTTCAACAACCAAATACCCTATCTGTAAGTTTCACACCAATATTTTCAACCCATTTTGATGTGAGAGCTAAATGTGATTTTGTAATCCCGATATCCTACTATGTAAAATTAATAGGGTCAACCAAAATGGGCACATTTTCACTCATAACTCAAAACCAAACATTAAGCCCTAAATTTTCACAGGATAAACTTGAAAATTGTAGCTTTCTTCAGATCAAAATTTTGTGGGTTCAGGGGACAAGGTTATTAGTGATCGGGTCATGGCCCTTGAAAATGTTTGTAATCTGAGTTATGCCTAGAGAGTGTGCTATGTTAAATGTATGATACAGTGTTATGAATACCGTGTTAATAAGGCATGGGTTTGTGTTTACTGGATTGCCTATTTCTCCCTATAGGTCGTTCCTAAGTCAGAAAAAATTAAGATAAATTTAGTACTTTCTATTAATTTTGGGGCAACTTTTGGGGACAGCAGAATGAATGCAAACTAGATATCAAACAGAGACCAAAACCAACTGACAATTTGCCATGTTTTGCAATCAGGAAATTGATAATAAATGCCCATGAGTAATGTGCCTTCCTATTAACTATATCTTTCCAAAGCCATGGTCATTCTGAGGTTATAAATAAGAGAAAGTGCTTATTTTATAATATCTGCAGTTAAAAGTTACATGAATAGTTGTTTGTTAGGAATTATTATTAAAGAGTTCTTGTTAGGAGTTATTAGAGATTTAGTGAGTGCTGAGAATGCAAATATGCATGTTAGATACTGATCGTTCCACATTTTAGGACATAATCAGGACTTGGTTGGAATAACTGTAATTACGAGTACTTAAAAAAATATACGCTATAAAATTATTGATTTGAACACATATCGCGTTGTTTTAATGGAGAAATGGAATTATTAATTCACCCTAAAAATGAATTAAAACATTTTGTATGACCATGCGCTTTTGAAATTCGCAATAGTGTTATGGATTGGTGATATTGTTATGCGATTTGACGGCACAATAGGCGTCATACACTGTCACCCATGATTGCTTTCATTTACGCTATTGCTTGTTATGACAAAATGTGCCGGTTTGTATCGCATAAACACCAGCTGGCCGTAGCCGAGGGGGGGCAGTGGGCCGCGCCCCCAATAATTAATTGATTTCGTCGGTTGAGATGAGCCCGTCGTTTTTCACTTGAAAAATTCAGGGTCATGGCACTTGCAGGCCGGATTGTCGGCAAGTATAGGTTTAAGTTCAATGGTCAATGTGCGACAAGTAAATTTTACAAAATCTCCAAAATTCGCCTCAGAAGACATTTAAAGCATATAAAACCCAAAATTTTTCAGGGGCTTCGCCCATCTACCCCCACCTGGGGGGCTTCGCCCCTGGACCCCAACCAACAGGGCCCTTACGGCGGGCCCCTTGACCCTACCCATTTTCTGTCGTTGAGATGGCGACACTGGCCCCCACCAATATGAAAATCCTAGCTACGCCACTGCATAACAACCGCTATAAACACTAGCGTGATTTTAAAAAGTGATGGTCCGACTAGATGGTTTTTTATTGTCCCCCTCCGAACAATTTCGAACGTGGACTATAAATGAGCAGCGTCCGTCCTCCGTTCGTCCGTTTGTCTGTCGTCTGTCTGTCCGTCCGGCCGTCTGTGATAAAAATGTTAACATGTTGTATACGATATATCTGGAGTTCCTGTAGGCGACAATGATGTAACTTGGTGGAAAGAAGCGGGTTTATGAGTCTCGACCTGATTAGATTTTTTGGTGGGCGTAAATTGTTAATTGATTATCTAATTTGCATAATTTTATGAAAATCTTCCGGCAAGGCCGTGGTACAGTTTTCTGGAGTCCCGTATGGCATATAATGAATTAACTTGGTGGAAGGAAGTCGGCTGAGAGTTCTCAACCTGATAGATTTTGGGGCGTATTTCAGGGCAAATTGAGTAATGCAAATGAGCTAAATTAATATGCAACAAATCAGCGTAAATTGCCATATGTTTGAAATGGTACATGTATCTGATACTAAAAATTCCAGCACTGTATGAAAGCCTATTCATGGGCACATCTTTTTTTTGCAATTTGAAAGTAATGTGATATATGCGGCTTTAGGTTATCAAATGAGCTAATTAATATGCATATTTGGCTGTATCTCTGAAATGGTCTGTGCTGATAGGCCAAAATTCCTTTGCTACTGAGACTACGACCATGGGGGGATGTTGTGGGTTGTTGGGATTGTGGGTTGTTGGGGGTTGTGGGTGTTGGGAGGGGGGTATGTGTTGCGGGGTGTTGGGGAGAGGATAGGGTGTTGCATGTTGTTGGGAGGGGTTGTTGGTATAGGGGGTGTTACGGGTGTTGGGGTGTAGGGTGGGAGTGTTACGGGGGGTGGGAGGGGGTTGAGGGTGTAGGGGTGATGGGGAGGGGCGTGGGGTTTTGTGGTGGTGTGTTGGGGAAGGGGCGGCGTGTTACGGGTTGGTTGGGTGGGGTGGTGGGGTGGGGTGTTTCAGGTTGTTGGAGTTTTGATGGGTTTTCAGGAGGGGTGGGGTGTTGCTAGGGTGGGGTTTTGCAGAGTGGGGTGTTGCAGAGTGTTGGGAAGGGTGGGTGTTGGGGATGGGTTTTTGTGGGGTGTTGGGAGTTTGTGGGTTGTTGGGGGGGGATGGGTGGTTGCGGGGTGTTTGGGGAGGGGGCTGGGTGTTGCGGGGTGTTGGGGCGGGGGATGGGTGTTGCGGGTGGTTGGGGAGGGGGTGGGTTTTGCAGGGTGTTTGGGGAGGGTGGGTTGTTGTAGTTGCATTTATCGCATATTAGTGTCGCGACATCGGCGGGACATATTTACCGCATCGCGTAAATACGATTTCGCCTGTTTAATAAGGTCAAAGTAATTCCTTTTTTCAATGAAAACACCACTCGATCTGTGCTCCTAATTATTTTATAGAGTTTATTGTATTATATTAGTTGTTGTACGGGTTCTTCATTTAAATTTGATGACAAGAAATTTGAATAATTAGGGTGAAGATACAGCCTTTTTTTTTTTCTTACAAAACTTATTGGTGAAGATGTGATTGTTATCATCTTTAGTAACATATCCGTGTGTCTGATTAAAAGGCTCTACTTCAGTGATTTGCTAAATTGCAAAAATAAAAAAAATCATCAAAAACGAGATGTAATTGATGGAAGATTCATATCTCTGACAATGCTGTTTTTCTCGTCTCTATCAGTTATGAGAATTCTACAGACTTTCCTTCACTTTTAAGCATTTTTCAATTTTTTCAAATATTTCAACTCTTTCAGACGATCACTGATAGTGTCTATTATTCACAACACATCATTACCATTACCACTCACGTATAAGCCCATTCTTTGGTATAGCCCATCTGCTTTTTTGGAGAAATTTTAACTTGGAAAACAAGGATTTACTCTGTTGTAATCCCGTAATAATTTAGTCCATAGCAGTTACGTTTAACTCTTTGACATAATAACCAAAAAGAAACTAAGCGGTGATCTGATAAATGTTATTGGTCATCATCATAGTCCTATAGTAGATTCAACCATCGTGTCACCAGAGTACAAGTTTTGGACAGCGTTAAATTAGTTTGCGAGAGGAGCAGAAAAGGCAAATACGTGGCCTATTCACCTGTTCATGAACACTAAGATCATCTGGCTTTTCGTGTTGACTCCATTTTGTTAGAGTACAAAGACTTTTGTGTCTCTTCGTCCCCTTCAACACAAAGGCCCAAAGTCAGTAACATTCAACTCACCTTTAATTGAATACCACTGAACTGTTGGTTATGCAGAATGTGTTGAGACGTTATGTAACCAGAAAGGCACTTGCATTGGAAAGCTTTCAAGAATTGATTTTCTCTATATTGCACTATCATGTTATCAATAGATTTGGGTGTGGGAATTTTAATTTCCACCCCTGCACAATGCCCTCTCATTTAATGTCTATACCTTTGGGAAAGTCCTTAGAGGTGACAAAATCATTAGGGGGGACATTTTCCTTTCCCCCTAAATTTTTTCTTGTGCCCCCCCCCCCCCCCCCCCCCGGGCCGAAAGAAAAATGAGGGATTTTTTGGCAAAATTCAGCTATTTGGGGCAAAAAATCACAACATTTGTGAAAAAAATCAAGCAATTTGGGGCCAAAAAAAAATTGTTTAAAATCTCCAAATTTTTGATATTTGCCTCCCCAGAATTTCACTTTTGCCCCCCCAAAATTTCACTTTTCCCCCCCCAAAAAATTTCCACTTTCCCCCCAAAAAAAGTTCACTTTTCCCCCGTTCCCCCCAGAAAAGAGGTCTGGTGCTGCCCACTGGACACATGGGTTGTATTCTACTATAATAGAAATTATCACTGATTTTAAATATGACCTTAAAACTTTGTTTAGGACTCATTTCAACCATTTTAGAGGAAATCTGCAATTTTCACCAACACTTGTATTACATGTGGAAAAAAATGGTGTTTGAGTAAAAACAATTCACTATTTTATTATTTGACCAGTTTTAAAAAATTTGATTGTGGTGATCCACAACATTGATCTCAGACAACATTTTTGGTTCCCTTGTTATTAGTTTGACTGGTTTAAATTTTTTTGGTGATCTATAGACATAAAATAATCTAGAAACATTTGTTCACTATTTTAATTTGTTCGATCTGGTTTGAAAGTATTCCAATGAGTAAAAAATAAAATGTACCTTCATGATGTTTTGTATATTAATCCGATCCGAAATCCATGTAACCCAACCTTTAAAGAACTGAGAGACTATCTATTTCAAGAGTTTTTACATGCTTGAAAGCCCTGAATAACAAAAAGCTTTGATACCCTCTTTCAGTATATATTTCAAAGATGCCACCTTTCATGGAAAACCCTGAATTGCAGGGGTTTTTGTTTGTCCATAATTTATGCACTTTTATTTATTTTCAGCCTTTGTGGGGCTTTAAGGCCATTTTAATGTGCTTTTTCAGGGTGTTTCACCAGTTTAAGGGTTTTTGAGGAGTAATAAGTGGCCATCTCTGTAATTTGCAAAATCACCGAAAATGAACAGGAAGAAAATCACTAAATCATTAGTAAAAGTGTAATATACATTTAGCCCTCACTTTATTGTCCCCATTTGATGAGGGACATGAATTACACATTGCTGAATTTAGTAATTTACTTGTTCTGCCCACAAGATTGTGGTGTTCTCACAATAAATTGCATTATGATCAAATAAACCAAGCCTGAAGATGTTATTTTGAGTGCTGGTTGTTACAGGAAGTCTGATAACTTTGTCAAAGGGAAAATATTTTATCATTAACTTGCACATCCTGAACATGGCTTCAAAAAACCCCTTTTCCTCCCTCCTTTCCATCATGCACTATTCAAGAGGGGGTGCCATTCTTGTCCCAATGCACAAGTTCGGAAATTCTGAAAACAGATCTGGCATGTGCAAATGATCAAGAGTTTTGCTGACATTTCACAAGTACTCCCCTGCAATCTTGTATAGTGCACAATGGATACACTATTTCACCACGTTTTCATGGTGGGGGTAAATTGATTTCATAATTCCCCAAATAACATTATTATAGTATTCAAGATGGGGAAGAATAACTATACTATAAAGATTTTTAAAACATTAATAGGAATAAGAAAATTGGACTTTTTAAACATAAAGACATACCTTTCAGAGCTTCCAAATATGGTCAAGTTGATGTGATTAAGTTAAGGCGATATTTAAAATAACACCACAGTGTTTGCACTGATGCACTTGCTGAATATTAACACTATATTATCTTTGACAGAAAATAACTTTTGTCTAGAGCCTACTAACATAAACTCAGTTTTGTTGACATTTAGACTGGGTTTGTTACTCTGAAGTCATTTGTTAATATCAAGATCTTCATTATAATTCACAATATTACTCTTCAGTATTGAGTTGGAAGCAAAATAAATAATGGTGTCATCAGCATACATACATACTTTACAATGAGAGAGGTTTGTTAAGGTTTACTTAAAATCTTTACGGGAGGATATCAGAGTGAAAATTGGACTGGGAAAGATTGGTCACTGCCCTCAAAAGGGATACTGTTATGGTATAAACCAGTAATGATAATGTAATAAAAAGT
The DNA here is from genome assembly GCA_023653785.1 of Ophioderma brevispina. Classification (NCBI taxonomy): domain Eukaryota; kingdom Metazoa; phylum Echinodermata; class Ophiuroidea; order Amphilepidida; family Ophiodermatidae; genus Ophioderma; species Ophioderma brevispina. The sequence continues at coordinate 3,251 of JAMKCH010072985.1, read as the reverse complement.
TACTGCATGGGCAGAGTAACAACACTGCTCGAATGGCTGGTCATGCCCAGTATAATATTGCAAAATCAATCTCCTTTGCATCTGCTTGCATATCACATTACAACAATTTTCAACAAAATCTGTCCAAGACACCCATAAATGTTAATCCTACCTTAACATGATGTGGACTTGGAGGGAAATATGATGGGTCTTTGGGTTAGCATGTAGACAGTGAGGCACGTAGCCAGCCTGGTGGTTCTGAGGGGGCAATTTCCCAGTAGGTGCAACAAATGTTCCGATCACAAGCAAAAATTTCCCGGTCACAGGGCAAAAGAATCTGAAAGGGGGTTGATTTAACATGAATATCTGTGTTTTATTTCCCGATTTCCCCTCAAGATTTTTTTCAGAGGGGGAACTTTTCCCCCTTTGCCCCCACCTGGCTACGCCACTGCGCATATAACAAATTTGATCTTAACTGCATGGTAACACATGCTGAAATGTTTGCGATTGACACATTTTGTATATAGGATTCATATTTTCCAATCGGGAGTGATGTAGCTATTGGAGATCAAACATATAGCTCAATAAGAGGATTTTATCTGAATTTACCAATGTTTAGGTCATCCGAAGCAATCGGAAAGCCAAATGTTGGCACGATTCATGTGTCCGTGTCTGTGTGTCCGGACATTATATCGGCATGATTCGTGTATTTGTGTATCCGTCTGTGTGTCAAACATTTAGTATACACCTTTTGGTTGACACTTTTTCAACTTTTTAGTGCAGTGACGGACCAAGTTCATACCTGGTATGCTTATACATTAAGGCAATGGAAGCCAATGAAACTTATGTGGGGTAGCAGATGGGAAGGTTAAGGGTCATTCAGGGGTCACTTAAGGTCATTATATTGCTTTCTTTTTCTTTGACCACATAATCGGACAACCTATTTGGGACTGCTGTCCCCATTTTTATCGTAGGACCACTTTGCAATTGTGTATGTGATGTGTATGTATGTGATGTGTATGTATGTGTGTGTGTGCTAATAAAATGTTAAATGAATGTTGTGTAACTAAAATTTCCTTTGTTTCTGCATGTTTATTACCTTACACAAATTGTGATTACAACTTACTCAAATCATGCCATTACTGACATCAATGAGATTGGCAAAAACACACCGATCAAATCCAGGAACAGCGAGAGTCCTCACAATTCATCCATAGAAGAAAGATTATGACCAACAACATATGTCACCATATTAAATAGAAGCTTCAAATTACAAGTCACTGATCAGATTATGTCATTTTGGTGGCTTTATCATTTGTAATTTCATTTATGTGACCTGGTTCCACAAGTCTGCTACGAGTCACCACGTGCAAATTAAAACTAGAATTTTGCAGTTCTCGGCTTGCATGCTCGATATATTCAGAGAGAAAATAGAGTATGTGCCACCTTTTGTTTTTAACCAATCAAGACATGGTCCGATTTTTCATGTTTTCTCCCTTATATGAAAGTGTATCATTGAAAACATCTAATTAGAAATTTTGACTTAAAAATGGTCTATCCATTTGGATACTACAGTAAAACCTCATTATAACTGAATCTGAATAAGAAAAACCCTGTTATAAAGAAGTATTTTTCCTGAACCATGCATGATACCAATTTTTACAAGCCTGATATAAAGAAATTTGGATATAAAGAACTAATTTCTGTTCCTGACAACTTTGTTATGAGTTTTCCACTGAAACAAAGTGTACTAAATTGGCCCATAGGAGCTTGTTTGTTAATTGGTCGACCACATTTGGTGACATTTTTGTTCATAACAACAAAAGGAAACATTTCCGGAGCCTTAAATTCACTAGGGTATTGATGAGAAAAAACATGAGCTTCTGATACCAACCAAAATCTCATTTTTTGTTTATTTTCTGATTTGGCAAATCACTGACAGTGCCTTTAAAGGCCATTCTTCGGTCACGTTTGTGACCGAACATTATTAATAACCTTGAGTCAAAACCAAACCAAAACTAGTGTGTTTCCACTTTTGCTAGATTGGTTACTTTGTCATGTAGTGCAAATAAGGTTTGGTCACGTGTGTGACCTTATGATGGTCACACAAGTGACCAAACTTTATTTGCCCCCAAAATATCCAATCAAGTGAAAGTGGAAACATTTTTGGTTAGATTTGGACTCAAGGTTATTATAATGTAAAAAGTAATGTAACAGATTTGTTATGTTGACAAAACAGCATTGGGTTGAAAGTAACAACTTACCGGTTTTAGGTCACAAACGTGACCGAAGAATGACCCTTAAGATTTCTTGGCCAGCAACCACCTTATATTTATTTTGTTAAACCCCCTGGACACTGCCCACACTGCCATGTATGTAACAATCTGTTTGATTGGCTCATTGCAGGACACAACATGAGATACTGTAAAAGTGGGAAATTTACCCTCGATACATTAATCGCGGCTTCTTTCGTCGCTTCTGAGCTAGCGCGAAATTAAAAACCCGCGAAAATGTTTATTTTGTGTGTAGGTCTATGTAGGATACCTGAAAAGAGCGAATTTAAAAACAAGCAAAAATGTTAAAAATCGCTGAAACGCGAAAAATTACACACGCGAAAATTATCACTTTTACAGTAGCCCTCTGGGTAACCAATAAAAAATAGTGCTTATGTATCTCTGTGTAAACAGTCCAGAAGAAAGCATACAAGTATGTATACGTACAAATGTCATGATTTCCCACAATGCAATGCAACTTTTTAAAGAAATACAATAGGTTTCACATTTCACCCTGGGATAGTTTATTTTTAAACTTCTGAAGCTACAATCATCACTCTATAGTTTCAAGGCTTATCAACAAAATGTGCAGATTTTTGATATCAGGGATTGGTGGTGGGTCTCGGGTTGGTCAAAATTGAGGGCTGGTATTTGTCATGATTTTTTTTATATTTACATTTTATTGCAGTGTATCTCTTCTTGTTTTCACATATCAATATGTTTTACAATGTATCCATGGATGCACCACCTAATAGGTGTGTGCCACTGTTCCATGTTTCAAAATAAATAATGAGCAAGGTCTGCCATATAAGATGCTCTAATCACCTCTTGACTTTGGTATTTTGTATTATGGAGCAAAGCAAATCAAGTGTAACGGAGTATTAGAGACTAGACTATATATATGATCTTACATGGATCCCTGAGCATTTATGTGCAGTGAAATTCAAGATGGCAATAAATCCTTAAGACACTATCAGTGATTTGAAAAATATTTGAAAT
>JAMKCH010072983.1:0-13873 GCA_023653785.1 Ophioderma brevispina | reverse complement strand
TATTGGCTTCATGAAGCCATATGACGCTAAAAAGGTGGGAAAATGACGCCGTTTTCATTCTCATAGTGTAGATAGAATTATTGGAATGCATCGATTTCACTAATCTTTTTAGATTCTCCCCAAAGGGTATAATACTATTTATTTAGTTAAAAATTACACAGCAAGTGGCTCACATGAGTATACAAGTCGTACAGATATGCCAGAATACAGCGCTCTGCCGAAGAAACATGAGGTCATTTCACATGTTTTACCACACCACAGAGTCTGAAAAAAATGTAAATTATCAGTGCAAATTTTCCTATTTTTATTCCAAAATATAAAGCAACATTTACTTCTCAAAATCCGAATTAAGACACAAGTCCCTTGTTCAAATAACAAAATGAATGTAACCATGTATTTATTTAGACATACCCCAGCAGAAAAATGAAATTCAAACTTGGTCCAAATGTTTGGAAAAAAACCATTTTCCTCCAACAACAGCCATAAATTTCCATACTTGCACACGTCTATATCTTGAGTAAAGCTAAAAATGTCTTAACTGTCTTCTTTTGTCAATTATTGTCTAATTAGAAAAGAATGCAGGCAAACATGTTTCCCAAAAATCTTAATATACTGAAGTAGTCCTGTACAAGTCTTAAGCTTGATGTTCTAACTTGAAGAAAATAAAGAGTGATTGCCTTATGCCTTACCATCCTTATAATAACCAAAGAAAGTAAAGTAAACACCATCTACAAGCACAAGTTACTAACAATTTTCCACGTAGAATCCAAGAACTAATAGATACACCACATTACTAAATTTCAAAGGACAATTAGTGTTTGCTCCAGAGGAAACTAACAAGCAAGGCTGGTATCTCTCAATATGGCTACAATACACAGACACAGATTTGTGGTTACTTGCCCGCTAGCGGCAGAGGACTTGCTGGCAAGCCATTCTCTACTGCATTCATTAAATTAGAAGCTGTGACAGAAGGAGGAAAGTTAGTTGACACAAACATAATGCAAACTGTCACAGGCATGGTTACGGCTTGAACCTAAAGTCGAAAGCTGATATAAACCCTTCAAAGTTCAGCAGATCATTTCGGTTGTACCCATTTTGTGTTTCCTGGGTCACTAGAGACCCTGGGAAATTCAGCAGACTTTACTGAATAAAGTGATGTCTAATGCACTTTACTGTTGTACGTCGCTGAATAATAAGGTCATAGTGTCCCAGGGTCACAAAATGTCACACCGATTATTTTTATTCTCTTTTTTCAACTTCATCGATTTTGAGCATTGGCTTGATTTAAAAGACGATTCAGGCCAACTATGATATTGCACTATAATTCCATATTTTGAACCATATTTTGTTCGATGTCATATGATAAGATCATTTTTTAAAGGTGTCCAGCACTTAAATGGGATATACTCTCAATGCCAAGTGTAAGTGCTAAGTAACAATAGCAGGTACAGAAGCTGTATTGTTAGATCACAATGTAGCATGTTTTTGCAATGTTTTTCTGTGAATTTGGCAATTTTTAGGATGTATGATAGCAAAATTGAAATCCAGGAAGCAGGTCATGAGGCTCGTTAGGACAACAGGATGCAGTTCTGTTTATTGGGGTTAAACTTAGGGGGGAAGTATGCATTTGTAAAGCAGGAAGGCTCTATTTGTACCGGTTGAGTGGCTGGGTATTTATTAATCTTTCCCTGGAAATGGCCAGCGCATACAAATGTTAAAAACCCCTATGCACTTTGGCCGGATTCGAACCGGAGCCTCCGTATTACTCAATTGACGGCGCTCTCCCCACTGAGCCACAGACTGGGTTTATAGAAGAGCGATATAGATATAATCTATAGGTTTATAGTTTCGAAAGGGGTCCATCGCTTTCCTAGCGGCTAGCATCATAATGCGTATTATTTACATATACAGTTTATATTTGGTTGTTTTTTTTTTTAAATTTTTACTACTTAGTTCCCCAGGTAGTCAAGGAGGTATTTTTAGTAATCTTCCCTGGAAATGGCCATCGCTCCAAGTTTTGAAAAACAACCCATATGCACTTGGCCGAATTCAAACCGGTGACCTCGTATTACTAAGTGAACGGCGCTCTAAAACCAACTGAGCCAACAAGACTGGGTTTGATAGACAGGCGATAGATATAATCTATTGGTGTTAAGTTCGAAAGTGTCCATCTCTTTCCTAGCTGATCGCATCAGCACTGTATATTTTAACATCTACAGTTTTATATTTTTTTTTGACATTTTAACTACTTAGTTTCCCAGGTATACAAGGATGGTATTTATTAATCTTTCTCCCTGGAAATGGCCATGCATACAAGTGTTTGAAAAAACCCATTGCACCTTGGCCCGGATTCGAACCCCGCGACCTCGTATTATATGAACGGCGCTCTAAGCAATTGAGCACAAGACTGGGTTTGTAGAAGAGCGATAGAATATCTATAGGTTTTAAGTAAGTTCGAAAGTGTCCATCGTCGTTCCAGCGGATAGCATCAGAACGTAATATTTACATATACATTTAATAATTTTTTTTTTTTTTTTTGAATTTTAAACTACTAGTCTCCAGGTAGACAGATGGGTATTTATTAATTCTTTCCACTGGAAATGCCAGCGCATACAAGTGTTTTGAAAAAACCGCATATGGACTTGGCCGGATTCGAAAACCCCGGCGACCTCAGTATTACTGTGGATGGCGCTCTAACCAACTGAGCTAACAAACTGGGTTGTGATAGAAGGAGTGATAGATAGAATCATAGAGTGTTTTAATTCAGAAAGTGCCATTTCGCTTTCCTAGCGGATCGCATCATAACGGTCTTTAACATATACTTTTATATATTTGTGGAGGGCTTGTAGCAATTTGGTATACTGCCAAAGTGGATTAAACTTTCACCCCCGCTTTATGGCTCAACGGACCAATTGAAATGCTTAAAATTATTTTAACCATGATATTATAATGATTTTTCATCATATACATGCAATATGATAAATTGATGGTCGCAATTAACATCCCTGAGAAAGTTTTTAAAAAAAAAAATTATACTCTATAAGAACCCCCCCCGCAAACAAATGTCATTTTTCTATTTCTTCTCCTCAGAGAATTAGGAAAATTTTCTCCTAGAATTCGCACAGACCATGTAAACATCTAAATGGTTTTGAAACAAAGTGGTAGTGATCGCAGCCCCAAAACCCAAAATGGAAAAATTCTTTATAAGTAAACTGAAAATTGAATCCATTTATGATTCAGATTATACAGCATTGAATATAAACTAAATAGTGGTAAATGCAATATGTTTTTAACAGGAATCCAACTTTCTCAAACAGTTTTCGAGTAACGGCTTTCTTCAGCCTGAAGGGCAAATTCTAACAGCTGGTTAATACTGAGGGCGCTCTCCATCCTGTCAAATGCTAGTTTGATCTCTCAATAGGAGGCAGGTTGTCAATTTCCCATTTGCTGGCAACTGTCGCCCCCTTTCCAGCGTCCTCGTGCTCCACCATTGTCAGTACACCATATGTTGATCAAAGTGCGTCCATTCCTCAAATTTCTCCATTACTCTCAATGTCTCCATATTGGAGGCATTCCACTTTGGTTCTTTTAAACCACGCCTTTGAGGGCCAACTTGTTCTCTCACTAGGGAGGGAGTGTCCTTTTTTCCCTCTTACCACACCTTGAGGATTTCCTTCTGCACTCTTTTGACCATGTGACGTGCATCGTCTCTCGCTCTGCCGAAGCCGTAGAGTAGCACCAATCGTTTATTGCAAACTCGTGTGCGGACATCTCGTCTTGGGGAATCGGGAAATTCTTGGCATACAGTAAGTCCGTTCACTTTTGTGTTATGGGCGAGCCTAGGGGCATTGAACATTGGTTTTCTTTGTTCCGTATGACTTTCCTTTTCGTCGTCAAGTACTCCGACTGGCCGATTCGGTTTCTCTTTGGCCTGCAGGGCTATCCCAGGAACTTGCTTGGAATGAAGACGATTCTTTTCTTGGGTGCGAGGAGGGGGTTTTGTGTCGTAATCGTCAAAATTTGTCTGGATTGGAGTCGTCTTCAGGCTCTTGTTTGATTTCCTCTCAATCCTTAGGCTAAAAATAAAACAGGAAGTTTCTCATTAGATAAGGCAAACTGGTTTGGTATACCTCTCCGCTGTATTATGAAGGTATTATACAACAGTCAATGTTACATTTTTGTAAGCATGACATCTTGCAAGAATCTGCAAGATCACTCGTATGATCTTGGTGAGTATTTTTTTTCACTTCTTTTAGTGCCCAAGGGGGGGGGGGGGTTTTTCCAAGGGACCCAACCTACATTCTAATGAAGCTGTGTGCGGATTTAATTTTTTTGTATCAGGGAGTAAGCCTATCCATAAATCACAAATTAGCAAAAAACATCCACGAAAAATTGATTGTGCTTAACGCCATAAATTCACAAAAAATTAAATTTGGGTCTATGGAACCCCCGGGCAACTGGTTTTTTTTTTTATAGGTTTAAAAAAAAACAAAAAAACTAAAAAATCTAAAATTTCAGAAAAAAAGAAGAATCATTCAGTGTGACAGGCCCCCAAAAGGAAAGACTTCCATATGTCCCCCCCCCCCCTCCCCGTATATATTGTACATGATACAAATTTATCTAAGTTTGGCCTTATTTTGTATCAAAATGAATAAAACATGTTAATATTCATAATTTGTCACATTGTGCAAAGAAGTAATTCGGTTAAAGAAAAAAAAATATGATACGGGTACCTATGGCAGTCTTGCCACAATACATTTCACATTGTCCTTTGCATTCACATTGCCCTTTTTTTACATTTCTCGTCTGCTACACACTTAACTTGATTGTTTTTATTTGGCCTTAAATAGAGAAGTGCCTTCCCTCGTGCTTTTGATAACAGGTACAGCCTCCTTGTCCCTCACAAGCTGGTTGCTCTACCGACGGTGTGGCAAACTAGGCTTGGGGTGCTGGAGGCACATGTTGGCTATATCCCATCCCATCCCCCCCTGGAAATGAGGGTGCACATGTAGCTATCATGTGAGAAGACATCGCTACGGATTAGCAAAAAAAGCGATAGATGGGATCTCTTATGGCTTCACTTCTGACAAGATTGGGCAAAAGTCTTCTTTTCTTTCTTCTTCGCCGTAGCGCTTTCATCTGCGAAATCCAATATGCATGGGCTTGGATATGGTAACAGTGCGAGTAAATAAACCCTACATTTCAGGACAATAGTTTTTTAAAGATTAAACGTTATTTTGCTTGAATGTTTTATTTGGTTGTTAGAGGGATAAACAGGAGCTAATCAGAAGGTTTTTATTTGGTTTCTTTTGGAACTAACTGGGTTTGAGAAACATTGCCACTTTTGTCGTTGATACCTGAAAATTCTGTTTGACCGATTTAAGCCATACAATGCGGAGAGACTGACTCTGACGTATACTAACACACTATAGCAAAGACAATTCACATATGCAATTTCACTTGGTATTAATTTCTTCTAGATAAACATCAGGTTTGAGATAAAAGGGGTCTTTGTTGTAACATATTATAAGTTAAATTTCTTCACAATTGAAATTTAAATTACTACGTGTTCAATCATAAAGAGTCGGTTATTATTGAAAATACACCCCATAATTACTGTCTCAGGTCATGATCATATGAAACTTCTCAGAGATGTTTGTTTTACACTCTAAGTAATTATTTTGCAAACAAATACGTAACCAGGAGATAAAATAATCGAGAACTAACTAATTTTTCTCAAATAAATTGAATTAAAACTTAAAATTCAATATCGCCGAATATACAAAAACCTTCTATGGTTTTCACTTTCGTTTCGTTTAGTAAAATCCCATTAAATCTTGCTGATCCAAAGTAAACTGTGGTTCTTACACCAACTATCTTGACTTTCTTATGTGGGAAATTGAAACTTTTTTTCACTTATACAAAATTTCTGTAGCCAAATTACAAGAATATTTTTTTATAATCCTTTAATTTTTCCCCCACCTTCTATTGTTTAAAACAATAATTGGTGTTCAAGTTTTTACTTCCAATCACTGCTGAAGAACATGTTACTCTTTGTAAACGATTCCTTCTTGGACATGGTTACTCTATGTAAACGTGCATGCTTTGTTGGCTCAAAATCGGCCACACATGATTTTTAAGTCTCTCAGTCAAAATAGAGCATAACTTCTTCCTCCAAAGTTCAAAGTGACACAAATAAACGTTTTCCTGAAAGCCTTTTATCCCTCTTTATAACAAAGCAAACATTTGCTCAAAAATAATTCTTAACTATTTTAAAATATTTTATTCTGAATTAGGGTTTTTTTTTTTACTCACACTGTATACTTAACAGAGATTTTTAATTACGACAAAGCATTAGAATTATTTACCTAACATAAGTGTTATGGAGAGCATAGTGTTGGCATTGTGATTTTTATTTCTAAATATCCATGAGGGCATCAATAATGATTCAAGATGAATACACTAGATGGCAAAAACTGAATGTGTGTTTCAGCTGAAACTTCAAGAAAATAGTAAGTTAACCTTTTTACAATAAGCCAAAACAATCGGTATTCCAGCTTCATGATGTATTGTTGGGGTAAATCACACACGCGATCTCGGAGTATCCTACAATCTTGAAAACATGACGAGGTTGCTGTAGTTTGTTTCCAAGGCGAGTAGCTCTGCCGTACCACCGCCCAACAAAAATGGCCTTGCTAGTATTTTTTGTTGCCGTTTGGGTTTTCATACCTTTGTCACATTTGGTATATACCGGACAAAAATATTTTGCTTCACTTGGATTTGATTAATGGTAAAAGACAGGAAAATCAATGAATTCATGTATCTACTTAGTTCATCGCTTGGAAAAGAGTACATGCTGCAACCTCGTTGTGTTGTTTAGGCCCTCCTTACCTCACTCTCGCATAAGCCCCCACCACAACCCAGCAAAAACACCCCTGACCAATATAAGTCTGTCCCTTTCCATTGCGCAGTCAACCAGAAGTGTTAATGCCGAATAGGCTTATTGGCTTATTGACATGACTGAATTTTAGTGATGAACAATGCAATATGGTGGGGAACCTTACAAGTTAAGGGTCACTTTAACAAGATGCCAACAGTAGTAAGGGGAAGATGTGTTGTTGCCTCACTCTTGACGTCTACCAAGATGGGTTGGCTATTTACACCTTTACTAAACTCCTTTTGATATATATTATTTGTTTTCTCTTGTCCCCCCCCGAGTGGAAATGCGCTACCATCAATCACAGGGTCTTGTGTTCCAAGAAGTGCCGCAATAATCCCTGGAACATTGGTGTCGCCTGCGGCATGGGCAAAGCAGGCTGCTGGGTGGGAATACCAGGTGCGTGGAAGGGGCCTGGTCTTTCTCTTCTCCTGATTTTGGGATGCAGCGCTGGCATTATCTACATCCTTCTATGAAGAACAAACATGCCAATACCATCTATACTTATTATGGTCATTACTGTCAAATACAATACCACCAAAGCTATGTATAGAATGTCCTTTCAAATTTTTCAACCACTGTATCCCAGGCAGCCCTCCCTCAACCAAAATGTGAAGTTTTGTTTCGAATGTAAGTGTTTACCTACTTACCGCCCCCCCCCCCGTCGGGCTAATTTCAAATGATTATACATACAGATATGAAGTATATTTTGATTGTGTTAGATCATGTTCAAAAGGCCAATCACCAATTTTCAATCAAACCTCAAGTGGCTTAATTCATTAACCATATAATTGCAAAAAAATGTTAACCTGTCCACATCACATTAACAACATATTTGTCGAAATATATTCTGCGCAGGCCCATATATAGCATCGTATCTGCATTATGAAGTATTCGCCGCGTCACATAGTGAACGTATTTGTCCAGCGTATTTATCAGTTCACGGTAGAGTTAGCCTTGTTCAAGGTTGCTCTACAACTTCATTCATAGGTTCCCACACACCTGATTAATGTCATCATATATAAAAGAGTGGAGCATATCCCATCCCTAAAAACATCAAAAAATGGCAAAGAATCACTTATTAAACATTCTAATTTGAGGGTCTCCAATTTCACCTGGCCTATGTTCCAATAGCATCCACCAGCCTTTTATCAAGGCTTGATTATTTATTCAAATTTGTGTGAGTCCGCCCCTCCCTGGACCGCCTCAAAGGTCAGTGTAATCAAAGCCTTTTCGCAAATATTCCCTTTTCTTTGTTACTCGTTGTTTTTAGGATATTTCGAACTATAGCGATCGTGATTGGTCAAGATGATGCATCGTTCGCTTAAACTAGTTCCTAGAATACGAGCTTATTGGAACTGATCAATACATTCAATTATTGGTTTTTTTTTTTTTTGTAACGATTCAAAACAAAGCGACTACAGCCCCAGGATTCTATTATAGACGGGAATGTAAAATGCGAAACGCTGTTGCTGCAAACGGGCCGGGAAAATCATGGTGGATGATTGTCACGTAGGATCAGCCAGGGGATCATGCCGGCGGTGTAGGATTATTCAAGCTAGCCTTACGTACTGTTGCTGAGTATGGAAGCTAAGGCTACGTGTACTGCTGTGATAATGTGAAATACGGTCATCGTAGTGAACAATGTTGCATGTATTTTGTAGTACTCGTAGTTTCATTGCATCCTTCAGCCTAGGCCATGGTTCGGCGAAAGGTTAGCCTTAATGTGCATATGTTGGAGGCGCCTTGCCCGGGGTGCCTTGTCAAATCATAATGCTCATCATGCCAAGTTCCCGAGGTAAGTTCTTGATATAGGACTAGGAGGTGCGTGTCCCCTAAATTCTCGGCGTGAATTTTGTATTGAAACTGAGACTTCTTTATATCTGCTTGAATTTGGATTGTTCACCCACACACGTCACATTGCGTGGCATTATGATACGCGGGGTCATGATTCATCATTTTAATTAAGTTCAAAACACTTGTCAGTCTGTGAGTGGCAATTTTTACTGGGGTCAATGCAAACTGAGTACGAAATATTTGATAAAATGACTACACGTATGCCCCAGTCTAGTCTCATATTCAGTGTGCTTGTGTGCAGGGAAGGTGGGAATATTAACGTTTTATGGGGACTTTTATTTCTGCAGAACTGGGCTACAACTACTCCATCAGCCATCTCATACCGTACGGAATCACCCGGAATCACTCGCTGGCACTCGCAGTCAAGCCTTCGTCGTGTGATTTTTTTGAATCGTATTCTAATTAAGCCGTGCAAAAATCGATACGGTAATTTTGACGGGCGACGTCAGCGATATTGACAAGTATCTGAAAACGTTGTCATCGTTGAAATTGGGCGGTGCTTCCGATGACGAGATACTTTTTTTTTTTGTTTGTGGTGTTTTTGATTGACACATTAGCTTGACAGGAAATACCAATTGGCGCAAAGACGACTCGCTCCGCTGGCCTCACGCCTTCGGCGTTCGGCGCGCTGCGGTTGGTGGATAAAAATGCGAGACGTCTTTGACAAAGACTATGCATCCAATAGTGAGTTCAATAAGTTCAAATCAGCCAGAGCGCCTTGTACAGTCTGGCACTTTTCTGAATTGCAAAAAAAAAAATTATTAGGAGTTTTACAGGGAAGATTAAACCACAAAGCAATTTGATCAAGGCTGCCGGCTGTTCGCTCTGAATAGCACAACCACAACACCTGACCACAACAGGTGTTTGTGTGGTTTTATTACCTAGACTAGTATGAACCTGGATCCAGCCCGATTTGTGGGGACAACAGACCACCAGGCCAGTGCCCATTTTTTTTAATACTCTTTCTGTAAACAGGGTAGCCCTAAAAAATAAAAGCACTGATTCATAACTGAAAACACAATGTTCAAAATGATTGTGATAAATGTTTAATTATGTAGTTACAGTGCGAAAAATACATAACAAGGTTGTCGGTTTCTTAGCAGACAGCCTTGATCAAGGTACGTTAAGAGTTGGTATTTTGTGTCTCACATACAGACCTATTTGCACAAACGTGGTCACATAAACGATGTATTTGCAATGGATGTATTTTTATTTACGCATTGAAATTGCTATTTTTGATGTTTTCATATAGTGATGTATTTTATTTCACATTTAACATATCAAATAAATGCAGTGGGATTAGTTATACATTTGAATTCAACTATTTCGACGATTTCCACTAGGTGTAATGAAATATAGTTTTTATTAACGATGTGGGCAATTAAAATCGTAAATTTTCAACAAAGCCCTTTTCTAGGAAATCATAGTTTGCAAATACGTCCGTAAGGGATGCGGCCGACCGAATTTCATGACAAAGAGTTTAGAATTTGGGGAGCTTCACTTGCAGAATGGGTTTAATTGTAGTGCCACCACCCCGGCATCGTTTAAGCTATGTACTGTTTAAGCTATGTTCTGTCGATCAGAGGGGGCAAATTTCCAAGTCGTCCCACCAGAGGGGGCCAAATTCGTAAATCGGTTCCCGGTGGATTTGCTCCAATCAAGTCTGAAATTTACCAAAAGTGCGCGTTAACGTGCGAAAATTGACCGAATGTTACTTTAATTTTGCCCTTTTTAAAAGCCAGAAGGTGGTACAACTTGCCCCCCCCCCACTGGTACGGCACTTGTTATTAAGACGAGTTATTGTAATATATCTCTACTGCTTACGGGGGAATATAATAATGAAATTTGAAATTATGACAAATTACAACAAAAGGTTGTACCTTTGAAAAATAAGAGCCCTACTCTAAATATCCTTTAATTTAGATATTGATTCAGTCAAGCAACCAAACACTACACTAAGATCTGCAATTTGATTGTCCACAAGCTATCAATTTTAACCAACTCACCTCAGCCTCCCCCCCAAGTTCCATAATGCGTCTCTCAAGCAGGTGGGCAACCACAAGTGCACTGTATTCCCCGACCCCCGCTTGGTGCCACCACTGCCCACTCACATAGTAACAGGATTGTTGGGTCATATTTAAGGAAACTTTTAAAAAGAAAAGCAAGGTTAAGATAAGGGAGCAAATGCATGGTATCAAGTACAATTTAATGGTAAGTTAATGGTCCAGTTTAAGGTCCTTGTGTATACCTACCTCTTCACCAGTTTTTTAAATATGCAGAAAACATAGAGATATCACTTAGTTTATTGGTGTATTTTTTCTTCTGAGGCACACTTTATTGCCTTATCTATTTATTAATCTTGGCAGCTCTGTAAATATTAGACCATTCTTGGAAAATCACAGAATGGTAGTATGGTCAAACTGCACAATGACCTTTTAAATTCACTTCAAATTCTTCATATAGGTTAGCACATTATAATTTTATCAGCTAACATCAGAACTTCTGTTAAAGATATGACGAGTACACTGCCGTGACCAAACTTACTGATAGGGTATATAATTCAAATGTTATGATCATTTTCAAATGTGTTAAAGGTCTTGCCCCAGTTTTACCTTCTTCTCCTTCACTTTAATGCATCAGTTCATTCTAAGGGTACCAGAAGTCAAACCACCAACTCTTTGTATGAACCATTTTGGTACTTAAATGCAGGTAAACGTACTTTCCATATGAGAGCAACCAAAATATGGAGCAGTCTTCCTGCAGATCTCCGTTGTGACATAATACAGTGAGTCTTTCACAGCTTAAAGCATCAACATTTTAAATCCTCCTTTTTTTTTTTTTTTTTTTTTTTTTTTTTTTTTTTTTAATATTTTTAATGTTATTATACTTATATTCACACTGTATTCTTTATTATATGTATTTTTGCCATTCATGTTTATAGGACTTATGTTTATAAAAGTACATGATACATCTGTAAATGCAGGGCCTCCTTGGAAACCGTGCTTGTGTCACTGAAGGTGCTACGTACCCTGCTAAAGAAAGCTTAAATATAAATAAAAAAAATAAAAATTCTTCATATTGAACACCATGATCCCCAATTTTGGTTATTTACCACAGCTCTTTCAAAAAATACAGCAAGGAGCAAGCTTGCATCATCCCCCTGGCAAGATGGCAGTCTGGAACATGACTAGATTGACCCTTGACACTGGGTCCATGACCTGCCATCATCCCACACAGAAGGAAGGAACCCCTATTGACCTTAACTCCAAGTCTGGTTGGAAATCGCGACTTCTGAAACTTTCGAAGGAAGACGCGAAAAGGAAAACGAACACTAACCAAACACTAACCCCCAAACTGCGAACACACACATCCACATACCCACACATCACGGACATTCGCACCCTCGCAATATTCACCCTCTGCTTTTTAAGCAGGGGGATAGATGGAAAAAACACTCAATTTGATCAGATTAATTCACAACTGACCACAAATTACTTTATGTGGTCAAGAAAAAGTGGAGAGCAATATAATGACCTAAGTGACCCCTGATTGAATGGACCTTTGACCCCTCATTGTTACCCCACATATACGGCGGTGGTAAAGTGTGTAGTCTGTGCACAGATCCGAAAAACATTATCTAAATAGTACTGCGCGAGAGTTAACGTTTCAGTCCGTCATAGCGAATGCACGCAAATGAAACTAAATCTGCCAAATATCTCCGGAAAACGAAGGGTCTATGGAGATTTTGCAAAGAGGTCTTGTACTATGTTTGTTTTAAATATGTACCGTAATTGGGTCTGACCTATAGAACCTAGCGAGCAAATTGAATCGTTTTTGTCGGGTTACTCGGTGCTCGCAAACCACGGCGAAAAGTGAACACGCAATCGCTATCGGCCGCATCCCTTCCCCCAATGGCTTTCGGTATTATTTCAGTCTAGAGAATTTTCAAACGCTGGTTTCAAGTTACGTTTTCAATTTTAGAAACAGCGTATACGTACTTACCGTACCGCCGTTACCACATAATACTCCTCTCGATGTATAAGCATAGTCAAGTATGAACTTGATCATGGACTGCACTAAAAAGTTATAGTAAGTTGAAAAAGTTTCAACCAAATGGACATGTACAAATTTGGACCAAACACAGGTCAGTTTCCTTTGAGAGCCTGCATACTGGTATCCTGGTAACCAGTTTATTACACCTATAAATATTCATGAGATTATAGGCATAGTACTTTCATTTCATGGTTAATTACGATGGACACAGGGATGATAAATTGAGCTATCTGGATTGAGCTATTTCCCGTGCGGGTATTTTTTTACTACTTTCCCTACATCACTACCCAGAGGCAAAGTTAGCATTAGCGTTAGTTCACGCATTTTAGTTATACGGTTCTCAATGAAAGAAGGAAACTTGCTGTGTTAACAAAACAACAAAAATGGCCGCCGCCAATAGTCGGTCAGCGTCTTTGGACAGACGACGGAAATGATGGTAATACAAAATAAAGATGCACAAAACACGCGATTTGTCGTCGGAAGGCTTTATGTGAATAGTTTTTAGATAGTGTACGGAAAAAAGGAAGTTCTCTTGCGAGAGCTGAAGTGTTTCTAAATTGCTCAATGATTGTGCCGACTGGAAGAGTGTTGGAGGGCGATTTTCATGATGTAGGCAGGTTCGTAAACGTAACGGGGATGGGATTTTAAAAGCCAGTACAGTCACACAATGATGGTTAAATTCTTCTGCCCATTATCTCATAAACATTTATAAGGTGTATAAAACCAATACTACATGCTATGTCCGGGAAAATAGTCAACTATTTTCCCTTGTACTGGCTACGGGCTATCACCCCTCACCCTTAGGTTTCGGGGTGTAGGCTGTAGCCAGATACTCGGGAACATAGATGACTTTCCCTCCAACCATGTAGTATTTGTATACTACCTTGTCCAGGGCCGAGTTGTCAGCCGCTAAACCGTCCCGCCCCCCATCGGATTTCTGAGGAGGAGGAGGGTAGCTGGTTTACCCTGGGTTAGAATGAAAAAGAAGATCTACCACAAGGGCATCAGTCTGCGAGAGCTTAATGC
>JAMKCH010072978.1:0-13290 GCA_023653785.1 Ophioderma brevispina | reverse complement strand
TATGTAACTGCCGGAAATTCCGTTTCTTTTTATCGGTTTCATAATTTGGAGATCAGCATAATAACTGCGCTGTGTATGCATAGGAGATGAATGCACATAACAATGTTGCACATAATAGGGCTAACAAAATTTGTTAAACGACTCAAATACACAGCAAGCTCAAATTAATGCAAAGCGTAAAATATGTCCCGTCGAATGTATTGATATCAGCGGTACAGATGGTACACTTATGTGGATACGCGGTCACTTTATGTGGTCAGGGTTAAAATACAGTGTGGTCCAAAGAAAGGTTTACACTTATGTCCTGCAATTTCTCAAAGTGGTTTGGACATCTCACAAGTTTTGAAGATATTTATAACTACAATTCTGTTAGAACCTGGTGAAAACGCGTGAAAACAAAGCTCAAATAACAAAATGGCGACCGTGTAGAAAAATGGTCAAAACCCACTGTGCACACACGTAAGTCTATGGCAATCGTGATGGTTACAGTAATCAAGCCATTGTGTGAACTGTATGCCTACTCACTTATCAAACTTCTGACCACCCTTGAGTTTGCGCGGAATATTTAACCATTTGAAAATGAATGACACGAGACCTCAACCCTGAAACTGGACTTGAAATGTCCCTTTACATAATAATTAAGTTGATTCATTGGGGCAAATTTTAAATTGGAATGGAGACTGTATGATTTTTCTTGTCATACTGATCAAGAATCTGCTTGTACTTTTCATGTTTGCATGGTTTGGGACAAGATCATGTGTGCAAATTGGTTTTTGCTGCAGCTTTCTCTAGGTCAATTTTGGTCATTTCAGCTTTGTTTTTCAACGCGGTTTTCACGAGGTTCCAACAAGATATTGTAAGTTAATAAATTATCTTCAAACATTTGATATGTCTACCCCCTTTTTAGAAATTGGCAAACGACAAAGTGTAAACTTTTTTTGGACCATTTTCTTCAAATACCACTAGATAACATTTGGCCACAGACATGTTGGGGTCACATGCGGGATGTTACCCAAAAACGATTGTCCAAGTCTCACAAAAATCCATAAGTAGTGAAACACTTACCAAATACATTGATGTATATCCTGCATGTTTAATGTTATATAAATAATTATCTTTCAAACATGTTTTTCTTCAGAACTTATTTTATGATGTATGCGCTATATGTCACTATGTAACAAAACCTTCCGTGGCATATTAGCAAATGAGTCAAAGAATTATGGATAAATAACAGGAGGGTCACCCAAAAAGAGGACAACATAGACAACATACACTCTTGTGCCAAACCCACTTTACTGAAAAAAGAAAAAAAACAAAGATATTTTTTCCAACAGAAAACTAAAAAAAATATATATTTCTTACCCTAATGAAAACATGTCTGTTGAATACACTGATACCAATGCCCTGTGTACTGATGTCAATCTGGAAGGCCATACCACCTTTAAAGAAACATAATATTGGTATTAAAAGCACCTGTTCCAACTATTTGTGGATTCCATATGTACAGAAAATACCATCAACATTGGTGTTTCCATCACAGGATTTGCGGGCACAAGCTCCCTATTTTTGCCAAAAAGATTGAATCGAGCCTATTTAGACACATCCCTAACACCCCATAGAAACTTTATCACTGCAAAAAAGCAGGGGGTCCGCTCTGTGATTTTTTTTTTTAAGTGGGCATTTAAAAATGCAAGAGAAATGCCCCAATAACATCACCTGGTCTCACCAGGACATAATGGCTGAGACAAAACCCAGAACGCCTTTGGCAATATACAATACGCAGGCATGATATAAACTTTGTGGCAAGAAGTGCACACATTAAATCACCCCAATAGTTTTTATATATAACCCCTAAACAGCATGAGAATAATTCTGTGGTGATGCAGCTGATAATATTATAGGCTATGGGCCACCGGACCCCCCCCTCCCCCCCTTAGAGATTTCATCACTATGTTTCAGTTAAGCCAGGACCCTCATCTATCATAATATGCTGGTTTGCCATTTATTAGTGTGGGTGTGAAGCGTACGGCCGTTGCCATGGCAACGCAGTAGTAATGAAAAAGCTTAATTTCGGAAAAGAAAAAAATTTCATAATTCTTTGCAAGTTAAACAACATTAAACACACCATTCAAGTGGTTTCTAGATATATGGTATTTTGATGTCCAGCTGATTGCAATCAAATCTAGGTCATTAAGGTTTGATTTTGTCGAATTGTGGACGTTGCCATGGCAACGCCTCTTAAAAATGTGATTTGTTTGAGGAAAAAAAAAACTATGTCATGTAAATAGGACAACTATAAACAAACATCTAAGTGTCAAAGTGGTAGCAATTGAGCTGCCCAGTTTATTGCAATTATGACATGGGACATATATGGCCATTGTATGCCAAAACAACGTCATTACCATGGCAACCACCCTCTTAAATTGGAAAATTGGATTTTGTGATGTTTACATAATAGAAAACAATGTTAATTAGTGATAACACTGCTTTCTTAACATGTTTGCGTTAGACAGTACCCTAGCTATCACATCGTTTTCTGTGCCATCATTTTGATGATCTATATGAGCAGAAGACACAGTTGCCATGGCAAACACAGTATTGAGAAATTTAAACCTTGCAAAAAATCCATATTTTTGTAAAAAATCAGCATAGAAACAAAATCAAGATGCTATTTTGATTGCAATCAGATTGGGGGTATTTAGGGTAATGGTATGCCAACTGGGGGTGTTCCTACCGAGGTATGAGGGTCACACAGTATGTTACTAGAAACACACTTTGGGATCAAATGAATGATGCAGGTTAACTGAATATCTATGAAATCAGAGAATTAACAGCTTTTATGCACCCAGAAAATATGTGACAAATTACTTTATATAACAGTTAAGACAAAGCACCAAAGCAACCCTAGCAGGAATTTTTTTCTAAGACGGCACCGGACCGGAATCAAACTACGACCTTCCGATCACGTATGCGGATGCCCTATCACGGCACTAGAAAGAGAACATTCAGGGAATGAATGGCATGCCATGCTGAAAATGGAATTTGAGGAATATATAAATATAGTATATCTTAGACAAGAAAAACACAAAAATTCAATCGCAGGAGTGGTTTCGTCGCGGGAGGAGGACACCGCCTTGAGTTCACCGCGCGCCCCATACCAGGAGGCCGTCAGACAATTCACATCATACTCCTCACGGAGGAAGGCTATAATTTAGGAGTTTTCCTGTTAGTTGCCACAGGGACGGAATATACGACTGCCATTTCTGGTTTAAGATGGTTTCTATTCTACTTTATTCTCACTGCAAAGGAAGTAGGGGAAAGGAGAATATACCCAAGCCTCTGAACAGATACAAGTGGCTCCAGAATTTCCATAGGAATCATTGCCCGCGTCGTGAAGGTTTTTCAGAAAAGGTGTTGGAGAGTGATACACTGTATTTAAAAAAATATGCTTATTAATGTTCCAGTGTTTGCAAGCATCTAAGCGATGGTTGCATTTACGTGGTGTGTGTGTGTGGGGGGGGGGGTTTTGAGACCTCCCTTTGTTTATCTCAAATCTCAATGGCGCCCAGAGCCTACACCCAGTTGGTCAAGGTAGTAGACTGAATTCTGTGAAGGGGCTAGGGACAATCGTCATCGACGATGGACAATCGTCATTGACCTGTGCAGGGCCGTCTTTCTGCCGTAGTGGAGCCGATACCTTTGGTAAGGGGCAAGGTGGTTCTGGTCGGCTGAGAAATATGTAGGGGTGTCAGGAGTCCTTTTTGGGTGTTCAGTGGTTCCGAGATTGGTACATCCGGTTGCTCGCCTTCCATGTTAGAGGTGGAAAATTTGTGGCCGACGCTCTCTCCTGGGAAGGGTTCCCAATTACCAGACCCAGCAAGAAGGTCAGAGGGCCTCGGTGGCAGGGAGTGCCAGAGTTTGCGCACAATTCCATAATGTGGACGGTCCACACATGACCTGTTCGCCTCAGCCGTTAATCATCACCTTCTGAAATATTACTCTTGGGACCCCGATCCCTGGGCGAAGAAGGGAAGTCAGTGGCGGCGGACTCGTCGGGACTGATAGTAATGCCTCTCCCAGGATTGCTGGCCCTGCTGAAGCCCCATTATGGCAACTGCAGCTGTGGTTTCCCAGGCGGCTAGATCTGCTTGTAAGCGAGACAACAGATTCGGCTTCCATAGTAAGGGGCTCGGGTAAGGGCGAACGGAGGCCCCATTCGAGTTCCCCCCCTAACCCCACCGACCCCCCATTTGTACCAGAGTACTAACCAGATTTCTCTGGAAATGTCCTGTCTCTGGTCCATTTCTACAGACTGTATATTAAAGTGAGACTTTCTGAACAGAACAGGCTGTTGCGCTCGCTGCTCAGGCAAAGGTGGAAGTCAACAAGTGTATCTTTACATTATGATTCTGTCTCGACTCCGCCGTTAAACTGCATGGCTGGTGCCGACAAAGATCGATCCTATTGTGCAACTGTATGGACAGATTGCCCAAATTCTTCACTCAGGTCTTTCAAAGGGAGGAAAGGTCCTAACTCTCCGGTGTTACCAAACAGCCATAGGCCAGGACTGAAAGGCTTGGTGATGCATGACAGTTTCCTCCAGTTCCCTCTGGTAAAAGGATAATGTTCAGACGCGTTCCCTGTTCCTAGCCTTGTTCAGGAGTGGGAGTTGCCACTGGTCTTTCAATTGTGTCATAGGAGTTAAAAATCCATTGAAATGCTTAGTTTTCGAATTCCAATAAGACCTTTCTTATTGGATCTGGCCATATGGGTTCAGAGTTGTCACGCCTTTGTCTACAGGGGGGGGGGGGAAACCCCCAAGACCCACCTCGCATTGAGGAAGTGGGGTCTCTATTGTCAAGCAGCTGTTTTAGCATCAAAACGGTATTTGCTGAATCTCACCAGAGTGGTCTGCCGCTCAGAAGAAACGGTGTTAAAGTTAGGGCCCTCACTTGAGCCGGTAAGGATCTTCGTACTTCTCATCAAGTTTATCTCTGTTTTTTTTTTTTTTTTTTAAAAAACTCTTCTTTTTTTTTTTACAGTGCAAACCAAATGGGCCTGCAGCAAGGAAAGGACACAGTGGGCCGCTGGATTTCCTCAGTCATCAGTAATGCGCACGAAAAACATCATGATCGGTTTTGCTGGCTCCTTGGTCAGAGCATATGATATTCAAGCTCAAGCTTTCTCCTGGGCATTCTATAAAGTGCCTCCATCCCGAAAGGTGTGGGACAATGTCAGTTGAGTTCTGCGACCCCCTTTCAACAATGCCTAGTAGCAGAACAGGAGCATTAGGTGAGTACAAAGATGGCGCATACTGAGTACGTTGGCATTGCTACCCTTCTACAACTCCACTAAGTTCACTGGTTGAGCCAGTGGTTATAGTGCAAAATAAGGTCCTGGTAATAAGCTATTGCCTATGCGTGTATCTTCTCAGGAAGTGACGAGGGCGATTTACATAGGGTAGGAGACCTTCCTTCTACGACCTTACGACCTTCCGTAATTTATATCCAACCCAATCCAATAAGGTCGGTGGAAGGGTTTGTCATGGTTTTGTGAGCAAACATTTTCTGGTGGGGGATAAGGTCGAATCACTGCGCTGCGTCATTCGGTCAATGTGGTCCTGACTACTTAGGGAGTTGTCTTAATAACAGTCGGTTGTAATGGGGTTTCTGGTGCCCAGATGAGCCATTTGTGCAGATGTTGCATATGCCAAAGCCCTACAATAGTCACGGCTGGGTTCCAGGAGGTGATAAAATGGGATTGCCAATGGATCGAGAACGTGCAAGCTCAGATGAAGCAGGTCGGTTTGGTATTGAAGCTGGATCATCTTCTATGCTATAGGCAGCAGGTAAAATGAGTTTTAGTGTGGAAGTCAGTACTGTTTAATTGGTTGTGGTCCTATTATCCACCAGTGGACGAAAGGTAGGGAACTCATTGAGAATGTCAGCCCCCACGGTACATATTGCTGTTGACACGACCGAATCCTGTGCGAATCTGTCAAGGTGACATATTCCTTACGTGGAAGTTTGCTTCCAGTTTGTTTAGTTTCGTTTTTCAGGTTTCTTTGAAAACTTGAAGTCCGATTTAAAAACCAGCCTTGGGGTTGAGGCGCAATAGGGGTTCTTCATATGAGGGATTGAAGTCAAAGGTCATGGACCAAAGACATCTGGGGTCATGCTTCCGGTGCCCATGTTGTCTCTTGAACAAAGATTAAACAGTTCCGAAATTCCAAGGCTCTTACAGATGGTGGTTCTATAGCAAACAGCTACGGAACTATCCGCCCACCACCAGCTTAAAGCCAAAAAGCAGCTTCTGATAGCTTGGGACCCAAACTAACAGAAAAACCTGATGGAAGAAGAAAACCCCTAAGGGAAAGGTCTAGGTCTCAATCCTAATTAGCCATGGACATGACCTTGAGTACTTTAGTCTTAAGGCAATCAACTGGGCAGCTAGATATCCATATACATAGGCACTTAAATTGTCATTATTGTGTTGTTTAATTAAAAAACATGAATTTTCCCATAAAAAAATATTTTTAGAGACTGTGTTACAGGTTACGACCGTTAAATTGACATTTCATGACCTTAATAAACACAAGCTTCCTTGCAAGCAAATGGGAAGCTTGAAATACCTAAAAATTGACACATAGAAGCATGTTTTTATGTTGTGTAGTTGGAAAGATGATGAACATTTTCTTCTAAATTCACATTTTCCCAGGTATCTGCCGTTGCCTGGAAAGGCTTCTGGCACCCATACCCACCACCAATTTAAAGGGCAAAAAGCAGATTCTTGATAGCTGAGGTGTCAAGCTAACACAAAAGCTCAATGAATGACAATGCTCTAAGGGGAGGGAGGGTTGCGCTTTTTAAAAAATATAAATTTTCCCCTCAAAAAGTCATTTTTGAGACCATTGTAAACACTGTAAGACTAAAGTCGACATTCTATACCTCAAAAACCTTTATTTGGCTTACAATCAAAGGGGAAGTTTGAAATACATAAAAATTGACACCTGGAGCATGTTTTGATGTTGTTGCCAGTTACACAAAGAAGAATAGGACATTGCTATGTAAATTCACATTTTCCTTATATCGTGCCATGGGCAAGAGTGCATCTGTGGGCAGCACCATTACCCCCACCACCGCAAGTAAAGGCAAACCAAGCAAGATCCGATAGCATGAGGATACAAGGCGTAAGAAAAACTCGATACATGACAATCTCTAAGGGGAAGGGAAGGAGTTTTGCTTTTTAGAAAAATATTAGATTTTCCCCTCAAAAAGTTCATTTTGAGACCGTTGTTACCAATGGTAACGCCATAAAATCGGATTCTAGGACCTCAAATACCTTTATTTTGCTTGCCCAATCCCAAATGAAAGCTTGAAAAAATACAGAGGAATCGGACACACTACACTTGAGATGTTTTTATGTTGTTTATTTACAAAAATAGACGAATTTTCACTAAATTCTTCATTTATTCGTTACTGCAGTTGCCATGGAACGGCCCCTGGCGGCGCGCACCACCACCACCAAGTAATGGCAACCAAGACAGAGTTCTGATTAGCAGGGGATCCAAGCTAACAGAAAAAACATGATGCATGAAAATCTCTAAGGGGGGGGGAGGGTTTCGGTTTGGGCCAAGCCTATTAATTGTTAAAAAGGAAAGTTGCCCTGAATACTTAGCTTGATGGCAGGGCACTTAACAATCTGGCAATTAAAGAATAGGCTCTCAATCCTAGAATTTTTCATTGCTATATCTTATATCAAGTGTTTATATGATCCATCATAGAAACTTATTTGCAGAGTTAAGCAGATCAATAAAGGGGCACTTATAGCACAGACGCTCAGCAAACTGCCACATCCCACACTGACTAATTTTACCAATTGGCTGAAATTCAAGCAAGTAGGAATAGATCTCAATTCGAAAACTAGTCAAAATGTTGACCACTACACTGCTGAACAGAAAGTTTTTGAAAAATGGATTGTGAAAAGCAAATTGGAAATGTTGAATAGGGCTTATAGCTGGACACTAGGAAAAAGGGTTTAGCAATGGGAATAAATCCCTTAATTGCAAATATCTAGGGTTTTACTGCATATATAAATGATTACAAAAATTAAAGGTAAAAAAAAAATGTCCAGAATCCCAAATAAGGCCTTTTTCTATATCATCAACTGGACTCAAATGCTTGACTGGCCAAAAACGGGCAACGAGATCGGCCATGTGGGTTTTTTGTGACGTAAGCAGTACAACCATGCGAAGGTGCATACACTTTTCCTTCTGGTGCAAAAATAAAATTGAGTGAAACGAGTGCTCTGCACTGATATCAATTGACCTTCATGGTTAGTCAGTCTGAAGTCTGTACCCAATAATTGCTTGTACCAAAATTATCTGTAACCGAACCGTTTATTTCAACCATTACGAATGCCCACGCACAGTACATAAAACAATGCTGCCAGACGTTAGTTTGTATTTGCTTGACCGACAATGCGGCGAAATGGTTGCCCTTACTATGTATTGCCCCATAACACACAAAATAAATGGCGGAAAGGTGATGGGCAGAGATCCCCAAGAGAGGCGCTACACCATCGTATACAGCGACTGTAGCAAATAAAAATAAGCACAAATGCCCTGGTGAAGGCTAAGGGGTTCTACCATATAGGTCTTGAACATGGGGTAGGTTAATTGGTAATGCCCTTACCATACCGCCCGGGGGGAAACCCCACAACAAGCACAAATAGATATAATGTTTTGTGCCACAGCTGTTGGAAAAGTCTTCATTTATCTGCAAAACCAGAATTAAAACAAAAATTATCGCTGGAGACACACTTTTGACAATGATTTGGATGATTTAGTCCATTAAGTAACATTCCTGTGTAAATTTTACGAAAAATTTCATTGCGAGCAAATATGATTTTTCTTCAAAGTCTAGTGTTCCTTTACATGTATTTCTAGGAGAATGGGATAGAGAGGCGCTATACGTACAAATCATGACCTCTGTATGGCCTATATGGCAAGATCCGCAAGTGGATTTGTCTGATTTTTGCCCAGAGATAAAGCTCTTGCATGTTACCTACTTATAGTCAGTTGTCAAATTGTGTGCCATTACTTAAATTGTTCTAAAAATAAACACTGGGGTGGCCCACTACTATAAAGATACTACAAGCATACTTACCATGAGGTATTGGTGTTTAAAAGTGGTGACGGTCCAATAAAAAGAAAACAGACACCACACCTCTTAAGGCCCATAACACTCCATGGTACGAGTAATACCCTGAAAGTATAAAGGTAAAAACAAAAACATCATGGTGTATTTCTTTTTGGTGACGGCAGAAGAGCTTATGTGAATCAGGTGGTATAGTAACACTTTACCTTGTACACCAACAAATGCACATCCTCATGTTGTAAAATACTGAAAAAAAATCCACCTACAAATATGTTTATAACCTAATGCCCAGGGGTAAGTATCTTACCAGTATAACACCAAAATATGCCAAACTGTGCGATTGTGAGTACTATCCACCAAAAATATGCCAAAATTTCGATGTGATTTGAGTACTATAGCCCCAAAAATTCACCAATATATCAATAAGTTGTGTAGTGCAAAGTATAAACACCAAAAATCCTCAAATGGTGACAAGATTTGAGGTTTTTGGGGGTTTGGGGTTAGGATACTTAGTAATTTATATTGTGAGGATGTCAAACCAAACCAATTACAAACCCAAGACAAATATCACTCATCTAGACCTGCAAAATAAAAGATATCAATGTCTAAAAACTAAAAATTTGTAACCTTGCAAGACTTAAATGAAAACAAAACTTTTAGCAGTTTAGAAAAAACTAGGGTGTGTCGGCAGTAGGATGTCTATTTTGGGACCTAGCTACATTCTTTTCACTACTTTTTGTTTCTACTTTGTTCTGAGACACGTCTCGATTTATTTGCAAAATACTTGTTAATTCAAACACATATTTCAATTACAAATTTTTTAATTTTCAATAACGGTCTTTTAAGATTTAAATAACAAATACATCGCTCAAATACGTCATTTGTTCATTGACCCACTTGCACAAATACATCACTATGTAAATAACAAATAGCAACTCTATCGTGGATTGAAAAATATCGCAAAATACGTCACCTATGTGAAACAATTGATACTCCAACATTGCAGATACATTCTATGGGTATGCCCAAATATGATTTTCGACAATATGTCGTTATGCGATGCGTATAATTGAAGGTTTTGCAAATACGTCATAATTTAAAGTTAATCTTCACCAATTAATTAGCAACTTTGGGGTTTGAACATTTGACAAATTTGTAATCATACAAGCCAAACGTATATGCCAAATTTTTCTCCAAAAGTCCAATGTCGAATAAGTACTATGCGTGGCCAGCCGATGACATTCTTACCTTTTTAATCTGCTATGTAACCCCAAAGAGTGTAGACCACGCATCACCCGTTTCCACTTACCATGTAACACAGCTAATTAATAGTGGAGATAATTAAAACTGGCAAATGAATAATTTAACCAAAAAAAATGTATTCAACCGATGAATGTCTGTGAATCCCAACTGATAAATTTGATGTTGCAATTCCTTATCTACTTCCACTATATACAGAGTGAGTACAAAAAAAAAGTATTGACTCCTTGATAGTTGTGATATTCCATGGACTAATATTGTCATGAATGGTTGTAAACTATGAATGGAATACATCCGCTTTCTTTTTGATACCAAATTTATGGGTTATGGTGCATGGATGATGCCACAGGGGATAATACTGAAACCAGGTCAATTGTATGGCCAATTACGCCATGGTAGTAACAAATTTGACCTAGTTTTGACCATATTGGAACCTTTGACCTATGTCACATGACCACTTTCATCCCAGCCAACGCCTACTTGAGATTGATCTATTGCGAAAGAGGACACCCACACTTGCTTAGATCCAGAGATAATGATTGGGACGCACACACGCCACACACACACGCGACGCAGGGCATTTCTATAGTCCCCCTTGCCAACTAAGTTGGCGGGGACAATAACCGAGATGAAAATCACATGATTCGAACAGTGTTTCATTGTGTTTCATAGGCCAATGTGTTGTAATATCTGTCTCGTATGTTGCAGGAAATACACATTGCAAGTTTTTTCTAGAGAGAGGATTTGATAGCATAATTAAAAGACACTATCAGTGATTTGAAAAAATTTGAAAATTTGCAGGAATTAGCTTCAAAGTGGAGGGATAAGTCTGTAGAATTATCATAAGTTACCTTTTTCATAGTGTAGAATTGACAGAAAGGAAGAAAATCGGCAAGGGTCCAAGATACGATTCTACATTCAATGACGTGTGGTAGTAAGTGCCGAACGGACAGTAATGACTACAATCTCAGTTATGTCTTATTAGGTTGCTTCTGGTCTATCATTTGCAGGGTATGTTAGGAACCCTGTAATTGTTACATAAATGCCAAAAATCGGTTTTTAATGATTTTTCGGTTAACGATTAGCAAATCACTGAGTGCTTCTTAAAGACACACATGATACTTGGGCCAGGGGTTCAGTTGTGTAAAATCTATTTTTTTTAGGTATGTCAGGGGAACAAGGCTGTGGATCCGAAATGCCCATGTAATGGCTCTCTTACCTCCCCTTTCACCTCGAACAGAATGTTTAGTACTGGTATATGGAAGAGGGTAAACGTGATTCAATGTGGTGTGAGAAATGAGGGAAGTGATCCATAATAGCCTGGAGCTAGCCAACACATTGCTAACACATCTCAAGTACACAAGGTTGAGTGATATAACTATGTTGACAGACTGACAGAAACCCCTGAAACGTGATTCTTAAGGCCGCAAGTGGTGCCTAGGCGAGGGGGCAAAAAAAAGTTTGTACAGGTCAAATTTGTAAATGATCCAATCATGTTGAAACGCGCAACCATGTTAGTGTCTACCCATAAGGATTCAGAAAAGGTATAGTTGAATATGTACAGCCTAAAGTTTCAGCGTTATAGGCTAAAAACAGCAAAAACAATAATAAGGGTCAATTTCAGTTGTACAGGGGTCAAATTTAAAATTGACTCCGATTTGGATAAAAATGTGCAACTTATGGTGGAGCTTATAGGATTAAAATTAGGAATAGTTTTGACTGTCTTAAATGCTTAGTGTTCAAGTAGGGGGCACAGAAGGTCAACGCCATTGCATTTTCAATGCCGGGCTTGAATCTTGTTACCCCCCTTACTTTCTTAAGCAAGCATTTGAGGAACTAAAAAACTATTCCCCTTAATTTTTTCCTATGAGCTCCACCAATAATTGCACCATTTTTTATACTAATCGGAGCGCAATGTAAAAAGTTTGACCCGGTACAAAACTGAATTGACCCTTTTATTGATTTTGATGTTTAGCCATAACTCTGAAACTTTAGGGTGTACATATGACAAACTATACCTTTTCTGAAACGTATGGTTGTTAGACAAATAAACATTTTGGTGCGCTTTTCAACATTATTGGATAAATTTACACATATGACTCACTGTAAAAACTTTGTTTGGCCCCCTCTCCTTAAGGCACCACTTGCGGGACTTAAGAATCACGTTTGCAGGGGTTTATGTCAGTCTGTCAACATATTTAACATCAAACCTTTTGTACTGAGATGGGTACAAATGTGTGTTAGCTCCTGGGTTATAAGAGATGCACCAACAGTGAACACAGCTGTTTGAAGTCTCATTTTATTATGACAAAACTAGAATAAAAACAAAATTATCTTCGGCGCAACTTTTGCAAATGATTTTGTTTAATATTTAGGCCACTAACTACATTTCTGTGTAAATTTTAGGAAATTTCATTGCGGGCAAACACAATTTTTCTTAAAACCTCAGTTTTCCACGTCTCTATGGAGAGCATGGGCCATAGATCGAGGGCGCTAATAACATACAAATCCATAACCTTTGTAGGTCTATGTGGCAAGATTCCCACAATCGATTTGTCTGAGTTTGCGTGAATGATAGCTCTTGCATGTCCCTATT
This sequence comes from Ophioderma brevispina, assembly GCA_023653785.1. Taxonomy (NCBI): domain Eukaryota; kingdom Metazoa; phylum Echinodermata; class Ophiuroidea; order Amphilepidida; family Ophiodermatidae; genus Ophioderma; species Ophioderma brevispina. The sequence continues at coordinate 276 of JAMKCH010072978.1, read as the reverse complement.
ATACCAGTTGTCAAAATTGAGTCGGCCATGCTTAACAATGTTTACTAAAAATAAAGGGGTACAGTTGTAGTGGGGTCAAACAGCTGTGTTGAAGAGAGTGACCCCAGTTTGGCAAGAGATTTTGTGGGTGGAAGATGTGAGAAGGATGCTGCTGGAGGGATGTGGAACAGAGGAAAGGAAAAGGTTGACAGGGGTAGTAGAGGCGTGGACGTGACGTGAGGGGGTGTGAAAGCTAGAGTGAAAGTATATAAATAATATAATACTACAATGACCAAA
>JAMKCH010072974.1:0-47641 GCA_023653785.1 Ophioderma brevispina | reverse complement strand
CGTTGCACCTTTAAATATCGCTTATATTATTAACCAACTCGTTATTTAACACGAGTCTATCAACACTATATACTAAAAAATGAGATCTGAGAGTCTGTCCGGCTATGCGTTTTGTTATGCTTTGACATATGGGGCTCATAATTGGCATGGTGGTAGGGGAAGGCAGCCTGTCCTTTGTTTACAGGGTTTCAGAGTGACCCAAAAGGTCAAAGGTGATCTAGAGGTCAATTTGTGTAGAAATGTCCTATGACCACCAAATTTGGTCAAAAGCATCGCTGACCTGAGCACAGAACGAATCTGAGGTCAAAAAGCACAGAACAAATCTGAGATCAAAGGTCACACCTATAGGTCAAAGGTCACATACGGGGAAAATACACTAGTAATAGTAGTATGTCTTGAAAACTGAATACTGCAAGGATTTCACGCATGGCACGGGAGGGGTACTCCTCCCGCACCCACCTCCATGCGCGCCCGCTTTGCGGCTACCCTCACCAACCAATATCAAAAAGCCTTAAGATCAATTTCGCGAATTTCACCTTGATTTGTGTACCGTCTTCACAATGTCATAAATATAGTTCTTCATTAAATTTGTTTTAAATTGACAAAATGATATCTTCTGAGGGTACAAATGTTAATTAATCTGACTAGATCGGTGGTAGATCATCCACCGGAAACGTTTCTGATAGATTATGGGGGATGTCCTTCTATGCTGTTGTTTTCTTGTCCCCGTCGGGTGGCTAGAGGGAAACCAAGTGTAAATTCATAATAAATAATTAAAATCTATTAAAACTGGCACATTTTCTTGAAAATTAATAAAATGTTACTTCAATTTAATTTCCCCAACATCAGTGACCAATGGATACATATAGACTTCAGCAAACAATGGAGCTAAAATATTCAATTACCGACCCGGTGTCATATATAATACAGTGTCCGTGTGACTGAGTGTCCTAATACCATCCATTTGTCTATTATGTTCTCCATTGAGTGGTGTATGCATCATTTGTTTCAGCACTGTACCCAAATGGCCTCGTCTACAAGGTCACGATTTATTCCGTACACGTTTCTATAGTAGCTTGGACACGGGGGGACACTCAGTTTCTTTACACCGGTGTGAAAGCAACTATAGTCCGACAGGAGCCATAGTCCGGACTCCATAGACGATAACGGAATAAAGCGTGAAACTAATGTTGCGTGAAGAGTCAAATGAATTGACTTCCCTATTCCTTACCGTTGTAGCCGGACTGTGAGTACGCCGGACTATAATTACTTCTACACCGGTGTGAAAGTAATCATAGTCCGGCAGGTATCATAGTCCGGGCTCTTTTAGACGACAACGGAATAAAGCCTGAAACTAATGTTGCGTGAAGAGTCAACTGAATCGATTGCCCTATTGTTCACCATTGTTCCCGGACTGTGAGCCCGGAGGACTATATCTCCTACCACACCGGTATGCGGTGGAGAAAAACACTTCAGATTCCATTTCATTGTTATATTGTCTCACAGTTTCAGGTGTTATCACCTCTCGAATTTAGACTGAGTATTTTGTGACGTTAGCACAAAATTTCTTAGTTCTAATTTGGATTGCTATCCAGGTTTAGATTATAAAATACATTTAAACACATTGAAAAAGGTTATTCCACTCGCTAACTCTAGATCAATATAGGACGATCAGCAACGTAAGTGCTTGTGAGAGCACGTGTGGTCCAGTGGAAAAGCGCAGGATTCGTGATCATTAGACCGTCGAATCATGAGCTCGAGACCCGCTGCACTGTGTTCAACGTGTTTGTGTCTCAGGCAAGATATTTAATCTCAATACCTCGTCGACCCAAGCGAAAACTGGGGAGCTATTGTGGGGAATATCTAAATGTCTAAATGCTGATAGGCATGTGCGCTTGTAAGGCATGAAGCAGCCATCTATAGGCCTATAGATGAAGCGAAATGATTGTGACAATTTCCTGAAGGCGGCGTAATAATAATAGCGGTTTGTACGGTCATATAAAAACTGGTTATTATTATTATTGTAGAAATCGCAAACCAGAATGGGTAGATCTGTGAGCTGAAAATTCCGGATCCTATAGGCGATCAGAGAAGATGAGAAAGAAGGAGATGGTTCAACTGTTGCTTCAAAAGATAAACTGTTCATCCGCCTATTCATCTTAATTGCCTTAAATCCGATTGATTCGATCAAAGACTTGCGCTTCTTGCAAGAGAACATTACATACACCTGTCATTAAATCCCTCAACTATTCCAATTACACAGTTGTCAACTGGCATTTACACAAAGTCTATACACTTTGGTCGATATCAGTACAGCGAAACGTACTCTTCTGCATCACTTACAGACAACCTTGACCCCAAATTTTCAAAGCATTTTAGCACTTTGGACACTTTCTGACACAACCAGGTATGGTTGAGTTGTATTCAAAATGCATTTATCTAATCATTCATGCATATCATATTTCACAGGAACTAACCGGATATGTTTAAATTAGGCTAAACTAACAACATCCTTTATTGACCTCAAAACATTAAATCAAGGTTAGCTTACCGAAAAGGGGCTAATTTTGCTGTTTTCTTTCGTTAAAAAGTCACTGTTTTCCTCAATTATTTCGCCAATGAATAAAATAAATGATTATCAGTCAGAACAAAAGTGGAGTTTATTACCAGCAGAGAACTTTTAGCTGGAGAATTAATGATAAACTGTTTTAGTAGCAATGTGTCAATTACTTCCTGTTGTGAAACTTTCCGACTGGCCAAGCTTGAGTAGATGAACAGATTACTTCAAAGGTTCAATCGAGCGGCCCTTGAAGTCAAAGAGTTCTATATAGAATAGAGAGGCAAAACGTTACGATATCTTTAGAAATTCCACCGTCTCGCATGTTTTGCCGACAAAGAAAACCTAGAGTGCAGACATCGAAAGCAATGGCTGCCTCGCTTCTTCCACATACTGGTGACGCTTTGCAAATACACTAAGCGGTAGTGAATACATATGAATGTATGTGTTAGAGGTGGCAGGTGTAATAATCGTGTACCTGGATCATTGTGACTCGGATACTCTTTTTTTCATAATGCGACAATGCGGCGTTAGGTGAAAAGATGTATTCATTGAGGCGGTTATTTAAATCAAGGACGACTAATGTGTCATTTCATTCGTTGTGTGGCCATGTAGGACAATTAACCACCCAATACAACCCAACATCCAACAATTGATATTTGGCGGATTGTTTGATCGAATTGCATTATGTGGGTATACAAAGCACCCCAAACTGATAAGTATTCCGTGCAAATTCAAAATGTCAGCGCCCAGCACGGAACGACTGGGTTGAATGCGTTTCACCCCCCTTGCTGGAAGTTACCCAAACAATGAGCTGGTGAATGAGAGACTCACCTGGGTTATAAACAAGGGGGTGAAACCCATTCAACCAGTGTCCGTGCTGGGCGGACATTTGCAAAATTGCACGAAAATAATTATTAGTTTGGGTGCTTGTATAAACCATAATGTCCAGTCCGATACAAACAATCCGCCCAAAATATCCAGTTGTGGATGTTGGGTTGGGTCTAGTTGGGTGGTTCAAACTTTTGTCTTACAATGGCCCACAATGAATAAAAAAATGACACATCAGTCGTCTTGATTTGATTTAAATAAACCGCCTCAAGGAATACTTCTTTTCACCTAAGGCGCGCATTGCATTTATGAGAAAAAAGAGTATCTGCGCACATTGATCCAGGTTACACTATTATACACCTGGCACCTCTAACACATACATTATTTGTATCACTACCGATTAGTTAATATGCAAAGCGGAACCCCAGTATGTGGAAGAAGCGGAGCGAGGCAGCCATTGCTTTCTATTTTGGGGTACTCTCGTGTTCTTTGTGGTCGGCCCAAAAACATGCGAGACGGTTGTATTTTAAAGATTTCGTAAACGTTTTGCCTATCTATCTTATCGCACCTCTTTGGCGTGAAATCGGATTTCAAAATCGAGCCATCTCCTTGGCGATATACTTAGCGACAGGTGAAAAATGCGCCTTACTCATGATACCTATATTTTGAGAGGGGATAGTCAATACGATCACCCACTCATGCAGTTTGACCAAAATAACCTCATATTTTACCATAACTGTTTAAAAAAAGGTAAATTTTGCGCGCTTCTCGCGCATTCTGTTCTAATTTGCATTACATTTAACGGTTTTAGGTTCTAAATGGCAAATTTTAGCGCGCTTTGCGCGCATATGTACTTGTAACAGATCTCGTCAGCAAAACCTGTTTCATTCATAAATTTTCATCAACACCATCCCTCCCAATGTCAAAAAGTTTACGCCAATGCTAGTAATCCACTCTATATAGCATCCTTGATAATAGTCTTATATCCTTAACAACCTTTTCTGAAAATAACTACCAACCTGACCATCACCGCAAAAAGGGAGCTAAGTTATTTTTCTTATAGGGGCAATTTCCCCTTTAATCCAAGGCAGAGTCCGCTCCGGGGATTTTTGTTCTATTTTTGAAAAGTGGAAAAAATGGCATAAAGGGACGCTGTATATTACGTCCATGGTACATGTAGTACTAAAGAAATGTAAAAGGTTTTGTATCGAAGCTATTAGCTTTAATGAGATTAAGAAAAAGCTTATTAGCCATACTACGTAACACTTATACGCTAGTTGCTATAATTTTAGCAGAAAGCAAAAATGTCGCTAATTATACTTTGTAGTGGATATTTTGTGTTGTTCTTTTGTTTTTTTCATCTTCAGTATCCTAATAAGATTTATTATAGTGTCAGTATCTCACATTTAACGTTGTTCGTCTTATTTGGCCTGTATTCACCAAGAGAGGGCTCGCTCATGTTGGACCGTACTTTGATCGAGTCTGTCACAAAGTCCAAGCTTTCGCTCTCTGATCGCTTCTCAGAGAAAAAAATTCACTTGTCAGCACGATTTGAATTTTGAGAAAATGTACGCAGTTGCCAAAGGTGGAGCAGTGTATCATAAGCTGATGTAAATATTCGAAAAACAAGGTTTATCGCCAATAACGCATTGTTTTTTTGCAAGTTGATAATGGTTTTGATAAATTGCATTTGTTTTCGATCAAATACATTGGTTTCCGAGTTATGATTGTTTTATCGCGAATAGCATCTTTATTTCACCGAGAATTTGTGTTTTCCTAGATTTCAAGCGAAAACACTGTTTATCGACCGTATTTATCTGTTAAACCCGTGTTTTTTGAGAAAATAGTTTTTCACCTGAAGATTTTGTTTTTGATAACAGGGGATTATTAAACCGGAAAAAATATTTTATCACCTAATCGTGATTTTCAAAAAACGGAGTTTATCGAAAGACAATGTAGGCCAAAAAAAAAAACAAAAAAAAAAAAAAAAGGGCAGCATATAAATACTAAACAAAAAAAAACAACAAAAAAAAAAACAAAAAAACCACCCCCCCTATTTCTTCTTCTGTCCTGTCTGTCTGTCTTTTCTGTCTGTCTATCCTTTCTTTCTGTCTGTCTGTTCCTGTCTGTCTGTCTGCTGTCTGTTGTCTGTCGTGGTGTGTGTCTGTCTTGTCCGTACTGTCTGATCTTCTGTCGGTGTGTGTGGTGTCTCTGTTGTCTGTTGTGTTTTTGTGGTTGTGTTGGTGGTGTGTATGTATGTATGTGGTAATGTATTAGTTTGTATGTAATGGTATGTATGTCTGTTCGTATGTATGTAGTAGTATGTATGTTCACTTGTAAAAGATGTACATGCAATTCAGGAAAATACTGTAAAACCTTCCCAAAACTTACAGTACATTGTATTTGGCTGTAATTTGTACCGTCCAGAAAATACTGGTACTGAAAATTTTATGTCCATTTTCCAGGCCTATAATGACAAAATCTAAAAGTGAAGACCTTATTCGAAATTTAATGAGTATAACAACATCATTATACACGACTATGAATTTTCAATTATACCATTAAGTATACGAAAATATACAGGGAAAAATCCTGTAAATGTTCAGGAACATCCTGGCATCAATTCTGCCAACAAAACCCCGTAAAATAGAGCTTTTACAGGTTTGCATGCAAATTTACTGTATATTTTCAGCTTTGATGTAATACATTTTAACACAAACTGTAACATTTTACAGTATATGCACTGTAACAAAATTGTGGATGGGCTACTAAGTTAGTGTGTTCCGTCAGTGCTTTTATATTCTCACATATTCACAATCTCTGTAATAACTCACCAAATATATATGTTTATAAGCGTTTTGATTGAATACTTTTTACATTATCTGTAAATTTTACGGAATTTGTTGGCAGAATTGCTGCCATTATTTTACTGAAATTTACCGTATTGTTACAGTGTATGTATGTAGGTTGTAGTAGGTATTGTGATGTATGTATGTATGTTGATTTTATGTATGTATGTATGTATTAATGTTCGTATGTATGTAGTCTGTATGTATGATTTGCCTGTAAAAAATTACAGGAATTTACAGGAAAACACTGTAAAAACTTCCCAAAACTTACAGTATTTGGCTGTACTTTGGAAATACATTAAAATACTGTAATTTTTTTTATTTGAATTGATAAGTCTAGAAGCAAACTTATAAGGACAAAATCTAAAAGTGCAGACTTTTTATTGCGAATTTTCAATTAGTATAACAACATCATTATACACTATATGAATTTTTTCAATTATAACCATTAAGTACTAATATACGGAAAAATCCTGTAATTTTTCAGGAAAATCCTGGCACATTCCTGCCAACAAAAACCGTAAAAATATAGCTTTTTTAACAGGTTTTCATTCAATTTACTGTATCTTGTTAACAGTTTTATGTAATACATTTTTACAACAAACTGTAAATTTTACAGTATAATGCACTGTAAAAAATTGGGATAGGCCTACTAAGTTAGGTGTTTCGTCAGTGCTTTTATATTCTCCACATATTCACATTCTGGTAATAACTCACCAAATATTATGTTTATAAGCGTTTTGATTGAATTATTTTTACAGTATACTGAAATTTTACGGTAATTTGTTGCAGAATTGCTTCAATTTTACTGTAAAATTTACAGTATTTTTTACAGTGTATGTATGTATGTATGTATGTATGTAATGTATGTATGTATGTAATAAATGTATGTATGTATGTATTATGTATGTAATGTATGTTTCGTAGGTATGTATGTATGTCTGTATGTATGTTCAACTGTAAAAAAATTCAGGGCAATTTAACAGGAAAATACTGTAAAAACTTCCCAAAAAACTTACAGTATTTTGGCTGTGTAATTTGGAAATACAGGAAAATACTGTACTGAAATGTTTATGTCCAATTTTCCAGGCCTATAATGACAAATAAAAGTGAAGACTTTATTCGAAAATTTAATGCAGGTATAACAAAATCATATACACTACTATGAATTTTTCAATTTTATACCATTAAGTACTAAAATATTACAGGGAAAAAAATCCGTTAAATTTTACAGGAAAATCCTGGCAGCAATTCTGCCAACAAAACCCCGTAAAAATATAGCTTTTACAGGTTTTTTAATTCAAATTTACTGTATGTTGTACAGTTGATGTGATACATTTCAACAAACTGGTAAATTTTACAGGATATGCACTGATAAAAAATTGGGATAGGCCTACAAAGTTAGGGTTGTTCGTCAGTGCATTTTTTATTCTCACACATTCCCAATCTCTGTAAGAATCACCAAAATATATATGTTTATAAGCGTTTTTGATTTGAATTAATTTTTACAGTAACTGTTAAATTTTACGGTAATTCGTTGGCAGGAATTGCTGCAGTAATTTTACTGTTAAAAATTACCAGTATTTTTTACAGTGTATGTAGGTATGTATGTATGGTATGTATGTAGTAGTAGGTATGTATGTATGGTTGGATGATTGATGTATGTATGTATGTTATGTTGATGTATGTAGGGATGTATGTCTGTATGTATGTATGTATGTATGATGTAGGTTTTACAGATATTTAGGAGTGTGAGGACATTTCAAGTGTCTTCATATTTTCTGGCTAAGCTTGGTTATTATGGTATTCTGGCTATGATAATGTAATCACCAGTTGTACGATTGATCATACTTCCGGCCATCATGTAATTATTTTGAGCTACATCAGTAGCAGCAGAGACCTACATTTTTAAGGTCAAGGTTGACTCTTATAGACTTAAACTCTGGTCAAATCAACATCTTTTCAAGATGATCGCGCTGCTGAATTTTAGACTTCTGCCCAACGTGACAGTGTAAATGACTTAGTTGAATCCTGGGTTTTACTATATAACTAGACTGTAACTCCGTGGGTGACAATCATAAAGGCTGCTAAATTGATCTTGTGATGCTCTTTCATTGTACGTATTTTTCAAAAAGTAATTATATTTGTATAAAAATCAGCAGCTATAGCATTGCTGAGGCTACCAGGTTAAACTATGTGAATAAATCGAACCACTTAGTCCTGATTTACTGGTAAATAATGTTGATGACAATAAATGAATCTAAATTAACTTTAAAAAAATAAATAAAGTTAAAAAACATCGCCCTGCTCTCCGAAGGAAGTGGAAGGACCTGGGAAGGTGAGGCCTTCTTCACCCTATTTTACGGGTTACAGTATCGACTTGAGATTTAACATATATCGCACGAGTTTTACATTAGATGAAAAAACCCGCAATTCCAAAAATTGGACTGCTAAACTGGTATATATCAAGCATAAGCAGTGAACGTGATCATGCTACATGGGACTCGTGTAAAGCGAACAAATGTACTCAAAACTATTAAAGTTGGTGGACTTCCTTTTTTTGTTATTCGCCCTTAGGTCTTGTATCGGTATTAACATAATAGATATATTTTTAATCGTCTCATTGTTTTATTTGTGCGCGGAGGGGGAAACCGACGGTTTTGTAACCTTTTTCTATCGAGTTCTGTACAACTTTACTATCAAGAGGTTATGCTCAAAAGTAAAATTAAATCAGTGACACCCCATTTGTTTTACTTCATTTGTGCTACCTAGGCCTGGCTATGAAATGATGAAATTACCTGTATATAGCAAAAAAATTGATTCAAAATAAAAATCGTTTATTATTTTAATTCAACCACTGTGATGTCACCCTTACCTTGAACCTTTATAAGGCTGTTAAAATAACTGTCCAAGGCGCCTGATGAGTGCCAATCTTGAAAAAAGTCATTGTGGATAAAACTTAAAACAAAAAAATATGCCTCGACGTCTAAGGTCTAAGGGAAACAGTTGAATGCCTTTCAATGCTTGTCAATGTCAAAATGTGGTCCAAGCATCGATGATGATCAGTCTAACCCACCCTGGATTTTGTTACAGAAAAATTGTTTTGTCAAGTCTACCATTTCAGGAGAGTTAAGTCTAATCTATTACGAAAATATGCTAAACTTGCTTTGAAGCAGTTTATTAAAATATTTAAAACAACGACACTTTGCTATTGCACTTTTTAATGATAGCCTTAACAACAACAACAACATTAATAAATAATAATAATATAAATTATACGTATTTTATTAAAGGTACATCTGTGATTATTTGTGTTCATGGTTTCTTTTGATATCAGTGAAAATATATTTTTAAAAAGTTCAGTTGATTTTGACTGTGTGTGTTTGGTGTCATGGAAAAATATTTGTGTCCGTTTAGGGACAGAATGTACAAAATTCCCTTATTCCGATTGTAACCTGCACTTTTAAAAATGTTCATTAAAAAACGTCGTTTTAACTGCAGTTACCTACAAAACCACGATAACGTGTCTACTATTACGCCATTACAAAGCGTTAAGTTTTCTATTGCTGGGAATTACAATTATAACGTGTTATTATCGGCTCAAGCTGCACAGACTATGTTATTCATCACCAATGTAAAACAAGGGGTTGCAGCTTTATGCACTGAAATCTTTTAATCAGATTTCTGAGTATTCATGAATTAATTACAAAACAAACTTTTGTAATAATTAACATTCATGTAAGTTAACATGTCAAATAAAGTCTCACAAATCACAATTCTAAAAAATAGTGCATGATCTTTCCATTAACCGGAATATGGTTTATCTACATTATGAACAAAGTAGTTTTTTCCATTTTGCAAATACAATGCATTATATCTTGAATTTTTGACAACAGGATTGCGATTATAATTAAGCAGCATGGTACTTTTTAAATCGGTAAGACTTGGAATTGTAACATTTACTTATGGTTGGTTGAGCAACTACAACAGGATTGCAATCCGTACAACAGTAATGCATTACTGTGTGAATTTGTGACGCTTCGCATTCACAGGAGGGTAAGTGTTTCTATATTTTAAAGACATCGAAACGTTCATTTTCTCATAATTTTAATCACATTCTGAAGTGATTTTGTTTGTAGTATGTAATAATATTGGTATTCGTTATAAAACTTTCAATAAAACAGGCAAGCTGGATTAAGAAGTAGATACAAATACAAATTAGAATAATAATTCAATTTATTTAGGAAAACATTTTTATTTACAGAATATCCCATTCAAGTGATCGTCTGCTCTGTAGTTGCACAGTAGTCACCATCCTGATTACACGAACTTGTATAGCCTAGCTCACGCCATATTGACAATTATTGGAATAACCATGATTATTAATCTGTGAAGACATGCAAGGGATAATCTTCAGAAAATGGAGTTTAATTTCTTGGACGTATTTCGGACTAGACATCTAGCAAGGATAGTTTTCGTCTTGATTTTAATCAATTCTTCCGAGGGTAAGTCAATGTCCCAGGATAATCAAGGCCACTATTCATTGTATTGGTGTTTATCATGCCGTGGGAGTATTTTAATGCAACAATGCTTTATATCTATACAATATATATGCAATATTATAGGTTTTAACTTGTTATTATTCACACTAGAGAAGGTCGGTATTCGCTTACACAGATATATCTTTAAGTTTACACAGATCTTTAAGTTTAGGTTTTTGCAAAACTAGACCAGCTTTGGAGCCTTTGCAGTTGTCTTTTGTCTTCGAAATTATTAAATTAAATAATATTATGTGATCCACTAAAATAATACATAGAAGTCTTATAAGATCACGGTTACTTTTAAACCGTTTAAATGTTCGTCTGAGAATGAAATGGCATTTATGGTGAGCAATTAACCTGTAAATGTTGAGGTGTCTAATATAATACTATATCAACAGGAGGCTTTATAACAAAATTATATTCCATCTTGATATGGCACCAAATTCGATTCCATTTCGCCTGTGGTCTTTCCTTTTTATAATTACAATAATAAGGGTCACTATATATCACAATGTGTGAAAATGTTGCGTGTCAGAATATAATGTAAAGAGACCCTCTGAAATTCCAGTGATCAGCACCAATCACTGACATTATACATTGAAATATGTTAGTCATGGTTCGATTTAAAATTTAAATTTTACATTGAATAAGCCTAGTTCCTAGCTACGATCCTTAAAATTGATTTTAAATATTTGGAATTGAGATTGAACTAAAGATAATTGATTTTTGCGGTTTTTTTTTGTTTGTCAGCATACCAAACATTAATTCTCAATGGCTTAAAATATCTTCAAATTGTTGGTTCGATTTCAATTATGGCCACAAAACATAATATAGATTGCAGAACGGATTACATCAATATTAGCTTAATAACCATTATTGATTATTATTCTGAACGTGTTACTGCCGGTGTTGAAGTGTTAACTGTGGTAATAATTCATATACTTCTATAATTGTATTATTTTAAGTATGGACATTAACAAATTGAAGTGTTGATAAAGTGTTGTTTATTCTTTGAGTGTATCATTTTTATTAATTACATTCAGTGACATGCACTGCTCAAGGTTAAAGTTAATAATTTCCATTATAAGGCATTAAACTGATGATTGTATACTAAGGTTGGTATTCTGAAAAGGAGACTAACTTTAGACCTGGGTTTAAACCAGGGATAGTCCTACAAGAGGGGACGTTTTTTCCTTTCAAAATACTGTGAAAGTTAAATTTAACGGGTGAGAAAATTCCTCATGGATGGGCTGGAACAGCCCATCCATGAGGAATTTTCTCACCCGTTACAGCACACTTTTAGAGCATGTTGTAAGAAAAAAAGGTCCCCTCTTGTAGGACTAACCCTGGTTTAAACCCAGGTCTAAAGTTAGTCTCCCTTTCAGAGTACCAACCTAAATGAACATGAATTATAATGTTCGCTAATCCAACAAGAAAAGCATGTGACCTGTGAAATGGCTTTTGACTTCCCAAGTTATCCACAAATAGTGCATGTTGGGTTAGTAGGTAACTAATGCCGACCATGGTGCTTTCGCCTTTCGTTACTTTACATTCATAGATTTTAATGTTTCTGCTATATATTACACTGGCCTACAAAATTAAACTTTTTTCTGGTGACTTATGGTGAAACCTCAGGGAACACTATACAGATATACAGATAAGAGCAATTTTATGGTGTACCCAGTTTACACAGTAAATTATAGGGATGTTTCACCAACTCTACCCCCAAGCCTCAACTTTGATGGCTTCCCTACCTTCAGCCTCAGGTAAGGTGGTGGGTCCGAAATGTTTTGCTAAAATGTGCTCAAAAGATGTAAAAACGATTACCTAAAGTAATTTTGCGACACAATCACACTTTTTTTGCACCTGGAGAAAAACTGGGGGGTTGCAACAACAAATTTGTTCCATAAACATGCTAAGGCAAGTCGTCTGGCCAAATTAAGACTTAATCTGGTGTGCCTTTATGTAGTTAGGATTATTATAGCAATATTTATGCATTTACCTTTTGACTTTGAATTGAGTTCATGTGATTTAGTCACTTTCTGGACTCTGGTAATACACCCCTCTCACAGAAGTGGGGGTATACCATAGAGTGAAAATTTGACGTGTTATGAAAAAACTAATGCTATTTTTGAAATCAGCGACCCCAAATTACCTAAAATCAACTCTCAAACCAAAGTCACCAAAAACTCTGTTGGGCTGTGTTACCATTACTATAATAACTCCATGATATTACTGACATCTATTACTGCCGTGCCTGTTAATCGTGTCTGATTGTACTTTTGAAATAAATGAAACACCTGTGCCTAATTGCACCTGCCTTAACTAGGCCTTTTTTCATTCAAAATTATTTTAATAAGATTTTACAAGAAATGGCTATTCAGATTGTGCTAATAGCTCTTTCAATCACGTTTTAGCTCCTGGGGAGTTCATTTAACCGCAATGTTGCTTGACAACATCGGCGATCCTTGCACAAGATAAAGACCTTAGAGTATTTAAACTATTGCATCTCTCAATTTCAATAATTATATTTCGCAAACCATTTCATTTGGAATGCTAACTTTCGTCTATTCAAAAGAGCACAATAGCATGATCGAAATATAAGGTGTTTGAGAACTAGAGAGATCACGACCTTGAAATCCTGATCAATGGCTGAGCATGTTTACCCTCCAACTCTATATCGCCTTAAAGTTCGTGAACTTGAAAACAATGTGTATGCCAAAGCAATGAAATAACATCCAAGAACTATTGGCACAATTGACAAGCTTTAGACTTAACCACCTCAGCTATGGGCATGGAATTTGATATTTTAACCGTTATTGCCGACTACATAAGGTACATAACCTATAATACTCATTTGATATAACCTATAACATGACATTTAGGCTTTACATGTCTAGTACCTGATCTGTTGAACGCAGGGCAGAAGTTACAAATTACAACCCGTGTAAGCTTTTTTTAATGTGAGGCTAATAATGTTTTTCAACTGTTCATTGATCTTGCTATTTATTCGATTTATCATTCCGTATTATTTCTAACTGTACACACATTTAAAATACCATTGAAATAAAGTGACTTCTAGTCTTTATTTTGGTAACATACCGAATGACTGCAATTCAGGGAAACACTTTGCTTATACAAGTACAATGTTGCTTTTGATCATGTAACTAGTCATGTCATCTAATATTACTTTCTTTGAATACTGAATAAGATTTTGTTTTAATGAAGAAACATTCAAACATAAAATTAATTGTACCATACAATTTAATTTGTGTGAGATAATTGTAAGATTCGTTTTCAAATTTTCAAATAGTCAAATTTTACCACCACACAGTAAATCTTGTGAGAGAAATCACAAACGGACTGTTTAGTAGCTTTTTAGTAGAGCAAAGAGTTACCAATAACTATACCAGCCTATTTGCCAATGACAAACTCCAAAGGTTGTCAAAAACCAAAACGCTTCATATGAAAGCATGAGCTTTTTACAAGAGAAACTCCTTGAGCTCTCTCTAATCAAACTCTCATGGGTAATAAACCTAGCATTTTTCTATAATGCATAAGAGAGGCGATCCTAGCAAGCCTGGAAACCATTTAAAACTGAAAGGTTTACAACCCACTTCTCAACTGCATAACATCCCACATCGAGTCCATTCTTCGAAGAAACCAAAATGGAATCTGTAGATAGATCTAACCTTCCACAGATTTTTTCACTACGTAGATTCATTTTTTAAAAATTGAGTCTTCAAGAGAATGGTATAGTTTTTGCAGACTTCTCAAAAGACCGGAAGACAACGATGCACATTATGCTTAATTCTGATATCCCGATGTGATATTAAGAGCCATTGCTATAATGTATGACAACCCAACAAGTTTTGTGCAGAGTACGGAGAGCCTCATCGAGGAATACACTACCACGGCAGGAGTTCTTCAAGAGTACACACTTGCTCCTTTCCGTTTCGTTATTGTGGTCGACTATGTATTGCGTCAAAGTCAAAGGCACCTGACTGATCTAGACTATGATGACAATATTGCATTGACTTCAGAACTGATATCATCTGGCCAAGATCTACTCACTGCATTCGAAGAGTTAGGGTCCATTTGCCATGTACGTTGAAAACCATCTCTGACTCAGCACAGCAGCAACACAGTTCAAACCCGGGAGTTCAAATTGCATTGTGCTGCTGCTGAGTCAGAGATATCTGACTGCACTGCACTGGACTGAATTGCAGTGCAGTGAAGTGGGACCAATGTCGAATGCAAAGAAGATAAATTGCATAATCAGTTCATGAAGAGGTAAATCCTCTCCTCTCAGCACAATGAATGACACAACTACTATCAAGACAGCAAACAAAATTCTTAAACAGCTGTGAAAATGTAAGTAATTTCATTGGTTGATGCCCGGGTTCAATTCGATTAATTGAACCCAGGTAGTACGCGCTTCGTATTGAAGTTATTTTTAGGTTGAAGCGCTCGCGTCATACCGCGTTTTGCTACTTTCGCGCGCACCTGCCAACGTTTCGTCTCGTTGCGTATGATCGTTGCGTTCAGCGGGTTGTTCGATTGTTGTCACTGGGTGGTGACAGTCCTTTCTTGTTGTATTTAAACCGTATAAAAAGCATTGCGAAACTGCGTTCAAGATGACCTTAAATGATAAAGCTGTTTAAGAATGAGAATAAAGGTATGATTTTGGGAAACGGTACTCTCTTTACGACGAATTGAACCCAAGGCGATACCATAATTTTAAGTGGAAGAACGAGGCCTGAGGCCGAGTTCTTCCACGCAAAAATAATGGTGTCGCCGGGTTCAATTCGTCGTAAAGAGAGTACCGGTTCCCAAAATCATACCTTTATTCTCATTCTTAAACAGCTTTATCATTTAAGGTCATCTTTAACCCAATTTCGCAATGCTTTACGGCTTAAATACAACAAGAAAGTACTGCTACCACCCAGTGACAACAATCGAACAACCCGTTGAACGCAACGATCATACGCAACGAGACGCAACGTTGGCAGGCGCGCGCGAACGTAGCAAAACGCGGTATCACGCGAGGGCTTCAACCTAAAAATAACATCAATACGCAGCGCGTACTACCTGGGTTAAATTAAACGAATTGAACCCGGGCATCAGCCAATGAAATTGCTTACATTTTCACAGCTGTTTAAGAATCTCTAATTAATATCTGGTGTCCTATGTACTTGATAGCCGAAAGGACTTCTTGACAAGAAAAGGACAAGCATGGAGTGCCTGCAATACGCTTGAAATCTTATGGAAGTCCAATATCACTAGAGCAACTAATATTGTTTTCTCCAGGGCCTGCGAGGCTGCGTGGAAAGTATCTACCGTATGGTGTAGAAACATGGATTATGAAGGAGCTCTAAGACGTTTAAATGTCACTTATACCAGGCTACTCGTGTGCGTTCAAAATATCTCCTGAAAGAAACTTGACGGCCTCTCAAACGTCAAATCTATGGCGATGTTGTGATAAACCCGGGGGGGGGGGGGGTACTCGACCCAAAATTGGGTACGGGTGTGCGTCCACCGGGTAAAACAATCGACCCATGTTTATAGTGACCAAATTATACAAAAATATGACCCATTTATATAGTTGGTTCCGAAATTTCGACCCATTACTATAGTTGGCTTTGAAATTTCGCACCATTTTTATAGTAATCTTAGCAAAATCGGCCCATTTTCATATAGTAACTTTTTCCAAAAATCAGAAAATCAACCATTTTCGTTGTGATTTTAGCGAAAATCGGAAAAATCGACCCATTTTCATAGTAAAATGCGACCAAAAATTGAAAAATGGACCCATTTAAATAGTAGCAATTACCTCAAAAAGTGACCCATTTTTATAGCCTGGTGGAAAAAACGACCCATTATTATAGTAAGGCGTAAAAATGTGACCCATATCGGCGGCACATATGTACCTACCATTTTCCACTGAGTCCCCCCCCCCGGCGGTGATAAACCTCCTTTCAGAGGAGAGCACAGTTTGCTGGGCATTGCATTCAAGGACCCAAAGCCGATTATATCAGTCCTTCTGTGGAGACTTCTACTTCCAAGTAGAGGTAGTAGACCACTGCCTACCCCGACATGCTATACAGAGACCACGGCTTCACCTTCAATGAACTGAGAAATACGGGATACAAAACGTTTGGCAAAGAAGGGTGTCACGAAACTCGACAGAAGTCGAATGATGATGATGATATGTACGTTATACTTTGGCAATATGCTTTAAGGTTGTCAATTTTGTAAAGGGAAAATAAAACCATTTGCCATTCCTTTGTTGAACATTACAAAATTGTTTTTCTATGACAAGAAAACATACCGTCATTATGTTGTGAGGCAAAACCGAGCTAAACCGGTGCTTGAAATAGCAATGAAAGGCCTTATTATTTGTTTTTGCACTGTACCCTTAAAAGTCTTGTCTGCACTCTAAATCAAACAGACACCTCAAACGGTATTGCGGTTTTTAACACTAAGTGTTCTTGAATTTAAACAATTTTATAAATATCCATTTCTGAACATTAATGTTAGTCTTGAACACATGTTTTAAGACTTATTTTGTAAAGGTTTGGGAAAACTGTGTTCTAGAACACGGTCGGATGTGCATCTATATATATATATGTCTCTGTTCAGTCATTCACTTCCTGTCGTCTTATGGAAATGTTGTAACTGTTGTAACACATGTTTGTTGCTGTGTGTGTGTGTGGGTGGGGGGGGGGGTGTGCGTGTGCGTGTACGTGTGTGTGTGTGAGTGCGTGTGTTTTCGTTTGTTTTGTTTTACCTTTATTCTCCGAAAATTGGACTGAAGAAAAAACACTAAAATAATTGAGCTCCACGTCTCATTTTGTTTACGCTCGTAGAATTCCTTTTGTACGTGTGTGGTTTCTACTGTTTCTACATAATTTACTAAATACGGCAGCCATGTGTTCAAATTTGCAAAGCAAACGGGATTCAAGTTATGTAAATAACCTATTAGATAGCATCCCTGTGCACTATTTTAAGGACTATAATTGACATGACAAGAATACGAGAAAGCACTTTCCGTTTTCAGTGTTAATTACGCACCACAGGCTATACGCACACAAGTTTAATGATCAACTTTAACCCCCGTACGTCTTCCCAAGCCCTTTTTTGTAACATAACACGGTTACCAAGGGTGATTTCCCCTCAATGATTCGTTATGAAGCAAACCCGTTGCTTACGATTATTATACCAGTGGAGCGATAGGATTCTCCCTCTTTCCACTGATCTACAAAATAAGTCCACATCCCTAGTAATGGCGTCATAATGACTTCATAAAGTCCGGCCTGTTTTCTAAAACAGTTTTATAGCCATATCTATTGTGCAGACTATTTTCAAAAATGTACCCTTCCCTATTGTTCTTTGGCAACCACCCATACCACCACCCTCCACTTGCACAACATATCCTAACTCCGTGAAGGTTGCTCTACCGTCATTTTTGGCCTAAAAATGACCGGAAAAGGGTTGAAAAAATATTGCCTGGTGCTTTTTGAAAAAAACTTTTGGGTATTTTAGCGCACAGATGAAGTGGATAACAAAGTGAGTTTGGTGAGATATTTGTGCTAGGGTTAAACGACATTGAACCCCGTGAACGTGTATTTCTTTCTAGGAACAAAGACAAAGGCTTGCGCGTCACATATTATTAGATTTGGGAAATTATTTTAACACTTAACTGCATAAGGGGTGGCACTCCGTTCGTGCATTAACGTGGGTGGGGGGGGGGGGGGGTTTCCTAGGGACCCCCCCCTAATAAAAACCACTTTTCCTAAAGGATTTTTTTGATGAAATCACAAATGTTTAGAAGGCTTCAAAAAGACATCAACATAAAGAGAAATAAAAAGGAAGAAAGAAAGTTGTTCAGTAAGAAAATTAGGGGCAAAACATTGATTTAATGTTGCGTCCAAAATGTGCGAAGAAGACACTAATGTGTTTCTGCATTTTCTACGGCATGCTTCACCTAGACTAGTGCGAATTGCTTTAATTGGTGAAGAATGAACTATATTACCATATAAGCACCAACATAAATGTCTATGCCATTTCATTTTAAGGTTACGGGTATAATTTTACCATAGGTTCCTACAGTTAAACCGCTACATGATTTGTATATAAACTATTATTGGCTCCATTGGCCTACTATAATTCCAAGATTGTTAATTTATTTATTACTTGGTTGAATGGTCACTGGGTGTATGCATTATGAAAATCAGAATCACAGTAACTCTAATAGATTTTTTATTTTGTCTGGGTACTTCCGGTAGGGCATAAGGGGGGGGGCTCCCGGGACCCCGCATGCTAATTAAACGAAAAAACAACGCGATGGATTTGGATTTTTTTGCAACAATGCAAGCGAAAAACCACAAGTTAGACAAATACAAAAAATTATAACCAATTATTGAAGCGTTTTAAAAAGGCCCGGATGAAAAACAAAAAAATGGTCCCTAGGACCCCCCCCCCTTATGCAGTTAAGTGTTAAAACCGTTGTTATTATATCGCAAATTTTCGAAAAGCAATTATGTTTCAAACATCAACTGTCTTGGTAGTTTATTAGTTGTAATATTCGCATCTACAGTTTAAGCTGAATGATTTAGACCCCTGGGATTTAGACAGCCATTGGGGACATCATAGCATTATTATAGTGTGTTAATTAACTGGCTACGGACGCCTTAATTATGTTGTATTTAAGTCCTTCAATTGGTTGACACCAATATTATTTTACTAAATACATTATACTATCCAAGCCACTATCGGTCTTTTCAACAACGATGCAAATAAACAACGCTTCAAATTATTGGTCTTAGTTTGAGTTTTCCCGCGCGCGGCTATAGATGTGGAATAACTTGACAAATGTATTTTTTTGGCTAATTGAAGGGTGAAAGCCTTATTTTTTCATGACAAATGAAACAAGAATAGGGTGCTAAAATTACTTAAGGGTTGTGATGAACATGGCTTAATTATTTATGTAACAGGCAAGTTTTTTTGTGTAAGTAAATACTTATATCAGGGGGAATAGATTTCTTTTCCATGCTTTTATATAATTAGATGGGGATCTGTGCAAGGTTTCTTTTTCCAGTGTTTAAGAAGTCGGTCAAATAATCAGGCCATTCGGCGATCTGCCAAATGCAACAGTGCCCGGTTAATACTTAGGTACCACGTCCTAGATCATTGTATATTGCAGAAATTTGGACAATTTCTTGCTGGTAATAGCTGACTCAGTTATGAGGGTCAACTATTTATAGTCCTTGGGCCAGATAAGGTTGGTCGGTACATCAGGAGTGGCCAAGCGAGTGTGGTATCAACTTACTTTACTCAAAACATCATCTATAAATTTTTTGCATGATCGCTTCAAAGTAAGTAGCTTTAGCCTGCTAATTTGCATGAACAAAATGGCCGCCCTTGAAATTGCTCCATAACTAGTTTTAGCCATTGTTGTCTTTTAGAAAAGGACTGCCTTTTAGTGGAATAAATGCTAACATGAGGTTTTGACAATGGACCACCCTCAGAACGCACATCCATACCTTTTTAAATTAAAACCTAAAAAATTAAAAAAAAAAATTGGCCGCCATTTTCATAACTTTGAGCCTAATTTGACTTTACACAGTCAATGTTCAAGTTATCACATGGATGAACCAGCACTTTTAAAGTTTGCAATTACACTCTTGTACTAGATACACTAATAAACATGTCTTTATACAAGATTGACTTCGAAGGTGACAACATAAAGCAGCTAATTTGCATAAAGAAAAATGGCCGCCTTTGAAAATTTCTTCATAATATTTTCGCGGCCATATCCTGTCTTGTAGACGAAAATTTCTTTTAGTGATATATGCTAACACAGGTGTTTGATAATGGTCAACCACAGAACTCAATCCATGCATTTTTAAATTAAACCTAATTTGCAAAATCCAAAGTGGCCGCCATTTTTCGTAAATTTTTGAGCAAATTTGGACTTTAACAGTCCCTTGGTCAAGGTATCACCATGGATGCTCTTACACTTAATTTTCCAATTACCCTAGTGCACTCTTAATTATAATCATGTGTGTAGGGCAAAGCTTCAAGGGGACAACTTGAGTCTGCTAATTTGCAAACAAATTGGCTGCCATTGGGGAATTGGGGGGGGCGGCCTTAACTAGTTGCGGCCATATCCTGGTTATATAAGAAATATTTTTTTGGTACAAAAAATTCCCCATAAACTGCTAAAATGAGATGTTGATTAACACAACCAAAAATTCCATATCCATCCATTATAATCTAATTTTGCATATCCAAATGGTCGCCATGTTGCCAACTTAGCATTTGTAACTTGCGTTGCTTTTTGATTGTAGCCTTGTATCACTTGAATCCTGGCGTTTTAAGTGTTAATGTATTACACTCGGAATAATGTTCTATATACATAGTTTTAAAGCCCTAATTTGCATCTATAAATATTTAGGATCCATTCTTGTACTACAATGTGTTCAGTAGTTATTTCATACAATTAGAAAATATCTCGATCGGAATTTTTGGCCGAAATAACAGTTATTTTACCAACGCATTATACATAACTATTCACCATTCACAAAGTCTCATTACAAGTATTTGCAATCTAGTCCCTCTGTATTTTGTGCCTCCTTTAATCTCTCCCTCGTCCCCTAGATCCCCAGAACTGTCCAATGTAATGACTCACCTTTCATGGTTTTCAACAGTCGATAACCTTGCACCAATCTGTACAGGACATCCCTTAGCCATACATACACAGTCTGGCACTTCCCACTCTTGGGGCAATTAATTGCAGTAGAACTCTAACGCCTGCATCATGTTTGCCATTCATCATTTGATGATCAAAATTACCATCATGACGTACATCCATCCATTACCATTGGGGCTTGAAGTGTCTGGAGAGGCTTCTACGCACCATATAGTTTGCCTCCATCTGCATGAGGGGTAATAGGCAGTCCTCACATAGAGGAAGCAGATGCCAGATTCATTTTGGCTTTCTTTGCTCAAAACATTAGTAACTCTGCAAGTTGTTCTCATCTTTTATGGGTTCCTAGCTACATACTAACAACATGTAAATCTTTGAAGTTTGGCAAAGAAGTCATCAGCCATTAACCAAACAACCGAGATAGAGAGAAAGATGGATAGAGAGGTAGAGAGGGAGAGGAGAG
Source organism: Ophioderma brevispina (assembly GCA_023653785.1). NCBI lineage: Eukaryota > Metazoa > Echinodermata > Ophiuroidea > Amphilepidida > Ophiodermatidae > Ophioderma > Ophioderma brevispina. Next base: position 25,689 of record JAMKCH010072974.1, on the reverse strand, counting down.
AGGAACGAATAGATGTCACTTGTTGAGCTTTGTGCATTTGGGCTCGAGATTACCAGCTCTAATAAGCTCGCAAGAGAGACCCACACACCCCTTTTCCTGCACACCATACTGCACCCCAAGTTTGAATCAGTTGGAACTGATCCTCAGCCTGGCCTTCAACATGACATTAGCTGAATATGTTTGTGAAGTGTGGGAACTAAACAGACAAGGTACATCAAGGCCGGCATTCATATACAGGGGTAATTTGATGCGGTTTCTCTGTCATCGCATTGCTGCCAAAGGCAAGTTCTGGATAAAAGCTCCTCAAATCCCACGTTTACAAACTCAAATTTCCATGTAGTGAACTCAAATCACCCATAAAGAACACTTGGCCAGCTTCCTCCATGGAGAACTGTCTGACCTTCATGCAGAGAGATATGTTTCCAGGTTGTCTTGTGGTTCTGTTCCACAACCCCGGGTAGTGTCCTGATCTTCCTCCAGGTAGCCCACTCTGCAATTAAGGAAACCTTAGATCGGATGATTCTAGTTCTCCATCTATGAAACATCGCAATTAAGTCCATTGGAGTCAAATCCAGGTGGAAGATGCTCATCAAGTTCAATACAAATAGATGTTTCTTTTCCACAATGCAACTCTCTTAGCTCCTTGCGACGATCAAAGAGGTTGGAATTGCTTAAGAAACTTCTCTGGAATAAGGTGGGTGGCAGATGGTTTCTCACGTCCTAGACATTGGGTGCTTCACTTTAGATACTTGACAGTTATGCTCTTGCATGCTCGCAACGCTACACTATGACAAATGTCTGATGGGGCAATTCCTGCTAAAATATATACGTTCTCGTTGGTGTTGGACGAAGAAGACCATCCTTATGATAAGCCGGCAGGAGGCATTTAATGCGGAGTCAAGTTTAGTGCCATGGTGATCTTCCCATACAGGCCATTGTGCTTCCAACAATGGCGGACCAAGAGATGTTCATTGTCTGCGGTGCCGTTCCACAACACAGGTAGTGTCTGATCTGCTTCCAGCTAGCGTCACTTATGCAAGGAAACCCTTAGATCAGGCCAAATTAGGGTTCTCAACTGTTTGAGATAGCCATTTAGGTACATGGGGAGCAGACAGCTCCAGGTGGAAGATTCTCACCAGGTTCAATACCAGGAGATGTTACTCCCTTAACTGCTTAGAAACTGATTCAAGAGGTTGGACCTTGATTAAGAAACTCTATCTGGAATTAAGGGGTTGCAGCAGGTCCTGTCAGGGACATAGTGTGCTTTTTCACAAGATACTGGGCAGCTACCGCTCTTGCCATGATAACATACATACTCTGTTGGAGCAATTCCTGCTAGGAGTATACGTTCTCCTTGATGTTATTGAAGTGTGAGCATACTTACTCTTCGTCTTCTTGCTGTGGTATTATAAGAAAGAGTGCGGTCCCAACTCTTAGGTAGAGAGGGTTAATCGCAGTGCTCCAGAAGTGTTCCAGACCAGGTTACTTTAAAGCTGACGTTTTGGCTCCACGGTTGCATAGATGGAAAGCACACACACCCGTTGTCTTGGACGGATTTGTACGTAGGTGGTTTCCTCGTAGTAAGGAGGGAGTTCATCCAAAGCTTTGGAAGTCTTCTTCAACAGTGTGAGTCTTATTCTTGTACGCTAATCCAAGATCGTCTTGCATAGAAAAACGACAGGTTTCTCACTCCTAGGTTGGTCGGTTCGTTAGTATAGATGTTGAACAGGAAGAGGTGCGAGCACAGAACCTTGTGGTAGTCCATTCTGAGCCTACTTCATCAGCTTTTCTTCGCTCCTAGCTGACAAAAACATCCTGTTGCAAGTTACCAAAACAGCTATATGGTGCGTGTCTTCAAGAGGACTAGAGTGGCACATAACTTGTAATGAGAATTTGTGAGTTGGTACAATAATTATGTATAATGCGGTATCTTGTGTATTGTTACTAGCGATCTTGTAATGCCTGGCAAAACTGGGAATTCAGGGGCAAAATGTGCATAAAATATTGAAATAATACTGAAAAAACACTAATGTAGGCCAAGAATGGATATTCAGATATTCTGTATCAAATATAAGTGGTTTAAAACTATTACGTGAGGTTGTAGTATTCTTTATTGTCAGATTCTAGGAGCCCTTTCCCATCCCCCCCGGCAAGGTCACTCTATGATTTTTTGTCCGGGTGGTTTTAAGGGTCGTTAGGGATTAGACATATGAATTTCAAGGGCAATATATTAAACACTTTAAACGCCCAATGATTGAAAAACTGGCACCATTTAAAAAGCATAATAGTGCTGGAATGTTGGGTAACACTGGCGGTTATTTAGGATATATGCAATAAGGTTTTTAAAAATAGATGGCCATGATTCCATTTGATTTGTTTTTTGTAATCAAACCCCCTCATTTTAGCAGTTTTTTTTTTAATTTTAAATGTTCCATATCCCCCCTTAATATCGAGATATAGCCAAAACTAGTTATGGCGCATTTCAATGGCGGCCATTTGTTTTTCAAATTTACTTGCTTAGGTTGTCACAGTGGAGAGTTTGCATACATACATTGTTATAGTTATATTTGAGCAATAGTAATTATAAACTTGAGGAGTAGTGTAACGTTCATCCATATGATACCTTGAATGTTGAATTCAATTTATTATCAAAATTACGGAAAATGGCGGCCATTTTGGATTTATGCAAATTAGGTTTAATTAAGAATGTATATATTTGAACTTCTGGTGGTTGTTCAATTCAAACATCTCATGGTAACATTTTTTTTACCAATAAATTATCCTTCTACAAGACACGTTATGGCTGAATGAAAACAGGGTTATGGAGCAACTGAATGGCGGCCATTTTGTTATGCAAATTAGCAGCTTACGCTACTACTTTGGAAAGTCGATAACAGAAAGAAATTATTTAAGTTTGAAGTGTCTGAACCAGTTGTAGTACTCTCGTTTTTGGCCCACTATAATGGTACCCATATGCCAATTATCACCTCGTGGCCCAAACACTATTAGGTAAATATATGGTGATCATTAACTTGAAAAAGGTGAGTGAACTTCAGCCATTAATGTTGCGATGCATCAATAGTTTCAGTGTTGTAATCAAAGAACGCACAAGCCAATTTAGTTTGGAAATTGTTATTTATAACATTCTTGGCTATTTTCGGATGTGTTTTTAATAATTCTACCATGGAGGCATACATTGGTACCCAGCCACTAAAAATGTTCCTTGTTGTAGTAGAAATTGTTGAGGGTAAGTTTCCATGCAAGTGGATGATCGTGAAGCTGAGAACAACAACAGCGTTTTTTAAATAGAGCGATTTTTGTGCAACAAAATCGAGTGCTCTATTCTTTATCGTTGTAGCCGGACTTTGAGTACGGCGAACTATTTAACTGTAATTACTTCTACACTTGTGCACTAATTAAAGTATAGCATGTCACCATCTTGAAGTTTTATTTTGAAGTATCGTCACTGGGATATCGAATCGATAGTTTGGTAGATAGCCATACAATCATTTAAAACACTGTCAATTATCTCAACGCTCGCGGTATGATCGCATCTCTGCAGGCAGCGAAGGGCGGGGTATCGCAAAGGCTATCCACTCAAGTAACTAACTTTCTTACGAGTTAGCGCATATAAGCGATGAAAGAGAATATTTATATAATATTGGATGGCTGAGGTTGATAACAGAAAATATCGCTCGAGCCTAGATCAAATATCGGGCGAGTCGAAGACGAGCCCGATATTTTCTTGGCGAGGGCGATATTTTCTGTTATCAGCCGAAAAAGGCCATCCAATATTATTATTATTATGCAAGAAGAAGCTGACTTGACAAAAATATTTTTAAAATGGCTTCAAAACTAATAAAACACAGTATTTGATTGACGAGTTGCATGACCGAATGCCCAATATTTTTGCGTATTGTGCAGTGTTGGGCGGTACGCGCTACTCGTACTGCAGTATTGCACACCAGATGCATAATAATTCAAGATATCGTGCATCATCGGTGTAAACTATGGGTGGCGGTTGAGTTATAAGTTCAAACCATGTTCAAATGCCTAAGATTTTATTAAGTACCCTAACGGCCACCCATAGTAAACTTGTTACGAGATGCAACCAAGTTGCTAGTCGGTGAGCAACGAGAAAGTAATTAGACAAATATTATATAGAGGCTCGGAGAAACTGGCGAGTATTGAATTAAATAAAGAGAGAAATACCACTGAGCCACAGAAGACTGTGTTTACGCGGATACCATGAACGAGCGCTAATGTATTTCATCGCTCCTTATTTCAATTTTTCAAGCGGCCGAAATTATATATTTTAGAAGGGGTGGGCCTTATATGCATAATTCTAGCAGAATCTATGACGAAGGGAAACTCAATTCAATGCACGCGAGGATCAAGTAAATGATACAACCCGAGAAATTAGACAAATATTACTTCAATATAATATTTGTCTAATTACAGTCTTCTGTGGCTCAGTGGTAATTCTCAATTTAGTTTTCTGCAAACTCTGAATATTGAAAGGGTGGCTACATTGTACTTTGTTTAATGCGCTTGAAAATAAACTTAAACAAAATGTCTTCAGATTACCAATATTTTGTATTTTATTCACCACTTCTATCCGAGACCATTCAAAGATATGATTCTTCAATATGACACCCCATTTAGGAAAATGGAATTCCACCGTGGCACTGGGGAGTTTGTGGATGACACCGATGTACTTCATTTCTTGAAACAACTTGCCTCACAATTCGTCCAAAGTGAAAGCTCCACCCCCCCAAAAAAAATACAACACAACATATAACAACATGTAACATCTTCAATTTATAGCCCCAAATACTACTCCCTCTAACTAAAACCGTTGACAGAAGTTCATTTTCCACTCACAACTTACTTGTCTGCCCACACATTTTTGGACCCTCAAAAGTAGACAAATTTTAATATACAGATTCACGTCTGGTAATTATTAGATATCTTCTGATATGTTTAAGGATAGTAAGACGTATAGTGTGTATACTTTCTACAACTATCTTAAAGAACGAGGGCATACCGTCACAAATTAATTTGGAGCAAATTCAGAAGGCATAATTTCCTGGGAACAAAACCCATTTGGAAGAGCAGACATATCTAATCAACAGGGACTGGCACCCATTTGTAAGGTCATTTTTACTGTTTATCATTCATCCGGAAAGATCACCACAGGTTATTTCAGTGCCACTCTCTTATAATTACAATCATAGGAAAGATACACCAGAAACTATGATTCCATTAATATAAACAATATCAAAATATCATTAGAAAAAATTAATAAGAAAAAGGCGCGAACGATAATGGAATGTGTGTTTGTCCTGTTAGTTTCTTTCATATGTTGCATTTAGATAATTTTGTTTACATTCAGTGGGGTCGATTTAAACCTAAAATTTTTCCCCATGTGACTTGTTGTCATGTCATTTTGAGATGTTTAAATACTTGCGAAGTCAATAAGTTACATAAGCATTCAATTATTTGCCCAGATGCTAGGAATTGGATGCTAGACAAGAATACTACAAAATCATCAACGCCTACTAAAATGCCACGTGTTGGACCTGCTTAGCTATTAACGCAGGAACTATAAACAGTGGAATAGAAATAAGCCAAGCATGAAATCTGTGGGATATTTCATATCAATCGGCTTTCGTATCACTCATTTGACAAATCATTCGAAGTATAATGGTTTTATCCCACGGGAAGACTCAACTTTTAGTTACGACAAACCTTTTATAGTTACCGTGTAAATTGTGTTTAGTTGCTTTGTCCTCTTTCTTCTAACTTTGAAAGAATATTCTTTTCAGTTTAAAAAATGTTTCTTCACTCACACACGCAAGGAATACAAACACGTTTAGTGCATTGCTTAGCCCTTGATTTCATGAAATCAGTCACTATCGACCTTGTCATCCATTATGAGCATTGTTTGCGGTGTGATTATAGTTCTTGTATAGTGGTATTTTACTGTCTCTGTACTGTGAAAAGAGGACTTTACTTATATACAACAGTTTTGTTATTGACCTAAATCTGCACATACTGGGAAAATACGTGCATTCTCATTATTATTATTATCATTAAGAGCCTTAAGGTGAATTTGTGTTTCGCCTTTTCGCCATCCTTTGTTTTATATATATAGTCCCTTATTCCGTTCAATAATGACAAAGGGTATGGATATTAATTTATACCTTTATACTGATTTATACAAATTTACGCAAATTTCATTATTCATAACAAAAATCAACAAGGATATTAACTGACTACATTACATTTTACCTTAAATTTTGCAACACCTTCTATGCCCATTCCCACTGAGATTCAGGAAAAAATGTGCAATGCAAGAATATTTTGGGACATAGAGGTGTAAAAACGTCGTCGTTGATGTTTCAAAAGTTGTCGCAAATGTGCAGAGATAGGCCTCCTTGAAGTCAAAGATTCATATAATTCACGACTGGTGCCCATGTGTCGTCATTGCTGTTGCGTAAGCACACGCACGTAAAAATCTGCGTGTCACTTGTTATTTATCATTGTGTGTCACATAATTGTTATTTATCATTTTCCTATTGTCTGGTCGGCCGATCTCCTCCAAAATTTGCGGGAACCAGTCGATGGAAAAATCTTGAAACTCTGAAAAAGAGTGACTGCAGCATTGAGCGAGAGTGATATAGCATGTGGCATCACAATGGCTGTTCTTGTGTTCTTTTGCTAAATGCAACTAACAGCTAAATATGACGAAATACCAACCAAATATATATGACAGGGGACCCAAAACTGATAGTACAATAGATATAATACAATAATTACCTTTGGGTGATTATCTTAAACGTTCGCAGGGATACAGGAGGCGTATTTCACTGCATGCGAATCGATGGCATCAAAAAAAACCTGTCCTGTCATGGCCCCGGGTCATGGCCCCGGGTCATGGCCCCGGGTCATGGCATGTCTTTTTGCATTCATATTAGACGGTGCATTTATGAGTATAAACACTTATACCCCCAAAATAATAATAAAAAAATAAGAGGTTTTTAATTGCTAAAGTAGTATTTCCCCAGTAACAACTTATTAAAAATCTAAGAAAATCAGAGTTTCTGAAAGTGGTTATTTTCAAGATGGCGTCCAAGATGATACCTGGGGATAGATACCAGAATCGCACATTTTGGGCAAAGAATAACCGACTTAGAGCCATTTTAGGTATGGTGGCGGCCATCATCAGGCTTAGATTTTTAATAATTATGTTATTACTGATGTAAAATGCTACCAAAATCAGTTGAAAAACTAGATTTTTTTGGGGGGGGGACTGTAAATACACCCGCCTATATTACAAGCATCAATGCAACATGATAGCTAATTCAAAGTAGATATGATTGAGGTAAGGTTCTTTAGTGCATTTTTCCATGTTTTATTCAATTGAAGGACCACATCCCTCATATCACACTGAAGTATTGTAAAAACTGTAGATACTGCGTACAGGCCCGTACGCGGGGGAGGGGGAGTGCGGGTGCGGGTGCGGTCGCACCCCCTTCCTTAATTCCACAAAAGGGGAAAAAGGTCTTATTTTTTGTTGATTTATTGCATTTAAAGAAATTTTGACGAGAAAGTCCACATTTTAGTAATGAGATGTTCAAAAAGCCCAAAAAAGGATCATTTTAGGGGTGTTAGATCCAGTTTTACCAAAAAAAGGTCTACTTTTTTGAAGTCCCAAACCCCCCCCCCCCCCAATAAATCCTGTGTACGGCCCTGACTGCGTTCTTTCGTATTTGGGCAGCCTTCTGCGCCACATGGTTAGGAAATGTCACTTCCAGGCGTTGAATTGCAACTTTGATATTCTCGCAGGCGGTTTATTATACCATAAAAGTCATTGACCACTTCATTCTTTGAAATTACTCAGATAGCTGGAGGAACTCGTTGTGTTAATAGTGTTGAAAGTGTAGTTAGCCCAGTGAGGGCAAATTGTTGCACAACCATGACAACCCAAACTAATCAAAACACATGTTTTCAAACTCTTAGTTCACACCCGAATGCTGAAGTTGAAGTTAATTCTGTTTTAATCCTTTAATATGTCCCCAAGGCAGTAAGTAATTTACGTCTTTCTGATAATGAAGTCATTGTAAAAATAATGTCAAAGGCCATTTTATGGGTGATCTTATAAATGCGTAGTTTCCAAAGCAGCGCAGCCATGAATGGCTGTCATCAATTTGTGATTTTCTCTTGGAGATTTAATCGCACACGGAATTCAGTGTTATAAATGTAGAAATATTCCTTTTGGCAACACGTTCTCCATTTACAGGAAGGGTGTATCTACGCCCTCGACACAACTTCCAATATTTTCGGAAAGGGACAAACCAACTGACAGGGACGTTTTAACATTTACTGGCTACAAGTAAATTAATAAACTCTGACAAAACTTTTTGTGTTGTACACAGTCAAATACACTATACAGGACTTCGCTTGGGTTTAGGAAGTTGCTATAGTCAGCCGGACTCTTAGTACAACGGTAACTATAGGGCACTGGATTCACGCAACATCAGTTTCAGGCTTTATTCCGTTGTCATTTATGAAGCCCGGACTTTAGCTTCCGGCAGACTATGATCTCCTTTCACGTCGGTTTGTGAAGGTAGATGGAAAGATTGTAGGTTCAAAAGACCGACTGTCATCGATCTTTTGAGAGTACCGTTATCTTATTCTCCTGTCTATATTTTTATACCTGAATGTTGTTGATAAAAAAAAAACCAAACAAAACTGTGCTCGAAGCGAGCACGAATGTTAGCTGGTGACCCACATATGTGTTCAAACATGATCAAATCAACCTTTGACCTCAAAATGGTGTCGGGAAGGATAGATTTTCAAAGTTTCATAATTTTATCAAAAAAAAAAAAAAAAAAAATTATAAATGCGTAGTTTCCAAAGCAGCGCAGCCATGAATGGCTGTCATCAATTTGTGATTTTCTCTTGGAGATTTAATCGCACACGGAATTCAGTGTTATAAATGTAGAAATATTCCTTTTGGCAACACGTTCTCCATTTACAGGAAGGGTGTATCTACGCCCTCGACACAACTTTCAATATTTTCGGAAAGGACAAACCAACTGACAGGGACGTTTTAACCTTTACTGGCTACAAATAAATTAATAAACTCTTTGACAAAACTTTTTTTGTTGTACACAGTCAAATACACTACGTAACAGTATCTCGTGTATGGCACGTCGTGAAGAATTGGTGTGTGAGGTGTTGTTTGAAAATGGAAAGGAACTTTTAAAATGTGTTCAATTAATGGTATTTTTATAATTTGACAGTTTTTAATTGTGTGTTTGTCATAAAGGCAGTATGAACAGTTTCGGAGTTTATTGGGCAAACGGTAATGCGAGTACTGCGGCATTTATGGCTAAGTTATAGCGCATGGGCTTGACCGGTGTGAAAGGAGATATGGTCCACCGGGAGCCATAGTCCGTGCTCTATAGACGACAACGGAATAAAGCGTGACACTATTATGTTGCGTGAAGAGTCAATCGAATCGAGTGTCATATCTTCACCTTTGTAGGTGGACTATGAGTCCGGAGCTCGGGCCCGGAGGACTATATCTCCTGCCACACCGGCCCTCTCTTTATTATATTCTACGTCTGTCTGGTATCGAGTCGTTAATGGTGTGTTACAGGACTTTGCTTGGGTTTAGGAAGTTGCTATAGTCCATCCGGACTCTTAGTACCGGTACTAGGCGCTCATTCACGCACATCAGGTTTTCAGGCCTTTATTCCTTTGTATTTATGAAGCCCTGACTTTTGGCTCTCGGCGGCTACTCTCCTTTCACTTCGTTCGTTTGTGAGGTACATGGAAAGATTGTAGGTTCAAAAGACCGACTGTCACCGATCGATTTGAGAGTACCGTTATCTTATATCGGCCTTTCTCCTGTCTATATTTTTATACCTGAATGTTGTTGATAAAAAACCAAACCAAACACAAACAACAACATAAACACACAGGTAACATTTAGAGCGAGATTCACACAACCTCTATGGGTACTCACGGAAGATGTTTACAGTTTATAACGTAATGTTGTAGATCATTTTTTTGTTCAATTTGTTAATGTTGTTTGGTTTCATGCTGGTAGTCTTATTTATTACCGTTAAAATAACCTGTAAAAACAAACAGCATTTTACTGGCACTGGGACCACTACATGCAGAACGATAAAATAACTGGAGCCGTAAATACCCACCCATTGCAGGGACGTAAAATAACGGCGTAAAATCTCAGGCTTCAACGTTATTGTTGGTTTTTGACTTGTTTAAACAATTAAGAATTAAAACGATTAGTACAATCCTCTGACCAAATTTGCACGTTGTAGCAACATGTATGGCATCATACAAAACGTGGATTACGTTACCACGTGGTTTGTTAAAAACAGTGATAGTTCAGGCCACCAATTTTTGAGAAAAAAAGGCAATAAACAAAGGGAAAACGTGAAAGAAATAAAATTGAACCAGCTTTTAATATCACTCTGGTTTTATTGGTAATGTACACAATTCTAATGTCACCAATTATTAATCATAATATGAATAAACTTATGTACCTTACATACAGCTTCGAACCAGGGCCTTTAAGATTACAGTCCTAAACCTAGCCACTACACTACAAGATTTACTGATAGCATATGCTAAATTAAATATATATAAGTGGGTGTACTACTTTTTCAAATTAAAACTAAATATATTTAAAAAAAGGAGGCAGAAATAGAGTTTTTTAAAACTTTTTTTTTTAAAAATGTATAGTGAAAATACGATTATGCATTTTTTTTAATGACGTTAATTACTACGTTATTTAAACAAATTTTCTAGGGTTAAAAACGATGTTTATAGTCGTATCATTCTACATTAAAAACAAGTAAGTTCCAAAAGAACGTAATAGTACGGGAAATATAATAACGGCCAGCGTAAATACTATACTTTTTTACAAAATGTGGTAGTAGTATTTTTAGCCATGTTTATTTACATTTTCCTGCTTCCAATTGTTAATTGAATGTTAAGTATAAGGTATAATAAGGCGTGAAGATTATTGAAATAATTGGGGTTTACCCGGCTTTAAAAGGTAAAGTCTGGTAAATTAGGAACATTTAACAGTGTACAACATTAAACATAACCAAGATTTTAAAACATTGACAACCAATCACAACCATTTACCTGACTTTACGTGTGAAGTGCAGCAACATTTCTGCTACGGTTCCCGACAATGGGAAGGTGTCTTTGGTACACCAAATTGTGAAATTTTCTAATTTAGTATAATATACGCGTTAGATAAAGGCACACCAAGAGATAGATTCCAGGTATCCACATTGGGAATTGATGTAAAAAAGACTCATAAATTAGACACTCAATGTTGTAGCAAATATACTAAATGAGAAAGAAATTTCGACAATTTGGTACCAGAAGGAAAAACGTTTTGGTTAATTCATTGAAGATGGGGATAAGTTTGAGAATATTCATTTCGTCAGTGTAATAATCATGGCTTTTCATAAATGTGAAGCTGTCTTTTTAGTGGAGCGGTTGGACGCAAAATTGTCGCGTGTCGACAACCCCGCCCCTCGGTTACAATAAAAGCAAAAAATTTATTCAAAGACAATAACTAAATAATTTAAAAAAATGTGGTTGTGGTCAAAAAACTTTGTGGCCGGGGTGTGTATTTGGGGGTCAAAAAATCAAGTTTTTGAGCTAAAAATTTAAGACAATCAAGATTTATCAATCTCTGACATTTATATTTACTAGATTTAGGTTTTATACAAATTACTATATAAAGGTCGAGCTTATTTTAGCCCCACAAACACTTTTTTTCCTAAAAACATCTTTTTAATCTCATGTCACGAGTTCCTGAACCTTAATAGGCAATGTATAAAAAATTTATGATACCATACCCGTCTATTGCCGGTTGTGAAAATTCAAAAACACTTAACTTACTTACCATTTTGTCCTGTACTCTAACCTACATATGGACAGCAATTTTTACACGGTCGATATTCAAAAACTGCTCAGCCATGGACATGACCCACCAAACCACCTCTATTTTCCATTCAACCCCTAATACCGGTATTTCTTGAAAAATCCCTCCAGCTGGTATTTCATTAAAATAGTCAAGTACAAACAAACACCTATTCTTTTCTAGCCCACCTTCTGAACTTAAGGTAGGGCAGTGCAGTCGTGACATCTGTTATGGAGACGGGACAAACAAATGTTGAGGCTTAAAAATCTAACGAGAGGAGTATTAGAAGAAAGGAACAATGAAGGAACGAAAGGGTCGTTCCCCTCTACGCACACTTTAAATAAAAGAGGGAAAAGAAAGTGAAAGTAAAATGAGGGACAGTCACGTACAAAGATGTTATTCCCAGCTCAAATAGCGGGTATGTTAGGGGAGCGTCCGATCATGGATACACGCGGCCCCGGATCACCACACTAAATGAAATAAATCCTGACACCACCCAAAAAGCCATTACCAAGGACTTGTGGATACGAGCACAACAAACAACTCCAAATCCAAGATTAGTTTGAATACTGTAATTTAAGGTGAGGAGCCAGTGATGTAAATGTGACTCACAAAAAATGCCTGTGTACATTATTAATCAGTTATTAGTTTGACAATATATCGTGCCTCTCATTTCAAAACACAGGATTCATGCAAAATGTTTTGCATATTGTTACTAGAAAAAAATACAGGTAACATATCACGTTGACGGGAACGTGGTGGGGCTGAGGCGGAGGAATGGACAGTGCTCTGAAGAAGCAATTTACGAGGTATCTAGGTCAATGCCGTGGTCCACATTGGCTATTACATAGATAGCTTTATTTATACACTAATTTAACACGGTTGCTTCGTTTGTCCACAGACAGGTGTGATTAATGTGTTTGCATTTTCCTAGTACTGATAAGCTCTGATAGTACCAACGTTAAATAGGGCCTATGTAATAAGGGGTTATATCAGTTTAAACGGTCATATGTCTCCATAGAAACCAAACAATCAGTAATAGGTAGTGCATTTTAATCCGCGAAAAAAAAAAACATCAAAGGCACATCAGAGATTTGGTGAGAAGGGATGATGGGAAGGGCCGACTCTTCAATTTTACAACAGCGTGAGCTTTTTCATGTACTCATTGTCAACCGCTTAACAAGCAACTTAAACGAATAAACCAGTTATTTTTTTAATTATGGAAATTAGAGAGTGTAGCTGTCGGATCCGGACAATTAAATAACACACTGGCTATTCTATTAATTGGGCAACTATGTCGTTAAGTTAAACAGAAATAACTCATGAAAATTTTAGGCGAATAAAATATGCGGGGAAAGGATTGCTCGGATAAGTACTTTGGTTACGCATATCGGCGAAGAGTAAAATGATTTCTGCATGTACCGTTCAATACTGCGGGGTTTCCCTGGTTGCTTTGTTGTCAACGTAAAAGTGGACACATTTTCTTTAAAAATAATGTCTTCCCAATTTCTTTCCCTGAATATTATGGATGTACATAACACTTAATTACTCCGGCAAATAACTTGCAGCGTTGACCTATTCAGTAACCACCCGGGTGTGCCGAGGGACAAAAGCACTGCTGAAACTTTTTTATCGGGAAGTGCCACATCCTAGTTCAAACCCATTAAAAAGTTCTTTGTTGAACAGAAAGAAAGTTGTTTGGGGGAGTTTTTAGTACCAAAAGTGTGCTTTTTACAGAACCAAACATAATCGATTTTAAAGCCCTTTGATGTGAGTCGGTCACGGGGGTTACTACTGACCCTCATTGCGAATCGTCCGTCAAACATAAAAAATTCAGAAATGTGTTTTCTTCACCGTGATTGCATAGCAACAACTTTAACTTTATAAAGGGTTTTCTCTACAAACAACACAACAGCTATTTGGTAATGTGATATCAATGTCAAAATTAAAATGCAGGAATTAGGAATATTTAATCCCAAAACAAATTATGTGGGCAATCAACCATACTCTTGATGCACCTTTAATGGGAAACATTAAGACTATATGTTACGTTTTATGGTACTCCTGGAGTATTCAGGTGTATACACTGCATCTGCTGCAGTGGTTTGAATACCAAGCAACAATTTAGCATGATTGGCCTTTAAATATAATTCTTGTCCTGCTAAGACCGAATCACTACTGTCATGATTGTTGTAGTAATATATGCCATACGGTTGTACAAAAAGTGTTGTTTCTGTTTAATCGCACATGAAATATTCATATTTTTATCAGTCGGGTCCATGGATCTTTAATAGCTTAGTAGTGCTATTACATCGAGTGTCAAATGGACATACAAAGCACGCATGGTTACCACAACCTGTATATGCCATTGGAACGTAATAATTTAGGCGAGAACTGGCTATCGAAGTGATCCAATGGTGAAGTGTGTCCAGAGTGAGGCTTTTTTCAACAGACGATAGAGGCCAAGCCTCTTTCAATATAGCACATCACACAAAAACGGATTACGGCCAACACAGAACACCGGGACAGATACAACCACAAACGATTTAGGCGCTTCTTTTGATGTGGGTCGGTCATACGATATCCTCCTCCTAGTCCGTTATTCATACAAAAAAAAAAAAAACATAACAACAAATAAAACAACACAAAAAAAACAAACAACACAAACAAACAAAAAAACAGAAAAAAAACAGGGGAGTGATTCTTCAGCTCAACGGTTTGGAATACGAAAATATGGTATTGACAACATTTAAAAATTCAGAAATTTTTCGCCAAGATTCGCTTTTTACGTGGTAAGAAACCAATGGCGACGTCTAAATTGGAATTTCTTCTTGGTCACCTTCCCCTGACTTTCAACCTTGTCCCATAGAAAACAATGCCTATAACGCCATGGATATGACACACTAACCACTCGCTCTCACTCGCACTCAACAGCTCAAGGACTGGTCAAAATCAACCTTCTGACTCTAACCCAATATATTTGATAGTCCTAGTATCGACAAGCACATAGCGACACTCATGACCCTGTGGGTATTCAAAAGGGATACTCTACAAATTTTCCCCAACGTACAAAAATGGTTGTTGACATAGATTGTCAATATTTTTTTCGACATTTGAATAAAGGCACAACAAGCTTTTTACCTACATATTCTTGTCATTTTAGTGTTTTGACAACTTTAATTTTGACTACTCTGTGCCACCCCCAGAGGGTTAGTACATGTGAGACAGTCTGCCCAATTAATAACAGGGTCAACCAGTCTTCAACCTTGTCCAGTCTTTTTTGGTCAAATTACACGGGACGAGTTAAAAAAATGGAACGTCTAGCCGGACGAAGCCCACCCGACTATTTAAGCTTGACCAGTCCGCTGTATATTACATGTGGAAATGTAGTTTGTGAAAATTCATATACAATCTGTAACAAGGTTTTTCTAAATCAATATTGTATGAGGATTCCAAAAATCATCATGGGTGATTTTTTAAAATGTGTTATTGGATGAATCTAGCGGGGGGAGGGCAAGGTACACTGGTTTATAACAGGGGGAAAAAATATTAAAAGGGGGCGAAATGTGTGTTTAAAGTTTACCATCATGGGTAACTTACCATTCAAGGATTACAGAAAGGTATAGTTTGCCTACCTGAGTGTTATAGTACAAGAGTTACAAGGGTAATAAAACGGGTTCAATGTCACACTGGGGGTAGGTTAAAAATTTAGAAGATTATTCGGTTTGTTCTAAGAATGGTGCCAAATTGATCGTATTACTGTACAGAAGCCGAAAATATAAAGGTCGCGAATGATGAAGTTGATAATAAGTAAGAGGGCAAAATATGGCCGTGGTCCACAGGGTCATGGGAGCACATAGCTCAATCTCTAAAGTCTCACTTTGAAGGTGAATGAAACCACAGAGAATCGATATACAGTTTCTTAATTTAGTATGACCCAATGAAGCGATTTTTAAAAACCAGTGCAAACAAAATCGACCATTCTATAAATAAGGAACTTGAACTTTATTGAGCCGTATTCTCATCAACAATAGGTATCGTAAAATCTGGCAAACTTACATTTTTATAACCTTATGAGCAGCCCGAACGGATGGATAAATTTAAAAAAAATTTAAAAACTTGGAATTCGTTTACCCCGTGTACAAATTTCACCCCCCCCCCCCCTTATAACCACCAAAAGAAACATATTTAAAAAATGACACAATCGTGATTGTCAGATTCTCCATGAAATGCTTGTTGGAAAAAAGAGTGTCAATTGTATATGAAAAAAATAAACCAAACATCATTACATTCCCCCAGGTACTGTACTACAGGTTCCCAAAAGATAAGTTCCCCCCTAAAATTCCGAAGGAGTGTTGAATAACTTCACTTAGAACGGGAGTTTAGAAAAATTTTAAAAAGTTTAAGAGAGGAAACATTTGGCTCTGCCACAAGTCTTTGCTTTTCAAAAACCCACTTTTGGCAGTAAACAACACCTTCCCTTTTCCAAAAATGAGTTTGTTCTTGTAAGAAAAAGTGGCACTTTACCCTATTCAACGGATCTAAGTAAAGAAATTATCAATTTACAACGATTCTCCTTTTCCTTATATGCATTGCGTTCGTCACGACGGAGTAAATAAGCTTAAAACATTAACGCATAGGCAAAATAATTATAAAAACAAAGACAAATATATGCAGTAAAAAAATAATGAGAATGAAGATTGTGATAAGCAAAACACCAGGTGAAACGTGAAGCAGGAGGAGAACGCTACTATGGCTAAAGTGGTTTGTAATTGTAATTATCCAGCGAGCATGGAACCACATTCATCCAACAGAAACATCAGCAAAGTTGGTAAAAAAAACAGCTTGTGTAAACACTACATTGATGTATCAGTTGCAGATGAAGGAAACGGTGACTAATTTTTTAGTCTCACCCTGAATGTAAAAAAATTAAGTTAGTTTGATTTTGAAACAGGCAGTTCAAACCTCTTTCATTCATCTTAAGACAAAAAAGGTCAATATGGCACAGAAAAATGACTTTATTTGATAGGATGAATTGTAAAGCTTACATCTCATTGGTTTGTTTTCATGCTCAGAGTTTATTTGTCTTGTTTGTTTGCCTATGCGTCAATGTCTTAAGCTATTACTTCAGACGCAATTAATAAAGAAAGAAACGAAATCATTGTGGCCATGCGATAATTTCTCGCTTTAGACCTGGAATACGGTTTAAAGTGCCACTTTTTCTGACAACCTCTTTTTTGGAAAAAAAAAAAACGAGAGTGTGTGTTGTGTGATGCCAAAGGTGTTTTTTGAAAGCGTATAAGATTTTATCGCAGAGCCAAATGTTTTTCCTCTTTAAAACTTTTTAAATTTGTTTTTAAAATCCAGTTCTAAGTGAAAGTAGTTATGCAACGCCCAGAAATGTCCTCGAATTTTAGGGGGGAAACTTATTCTTTGGGGAAACCCCTTAGTAGTACACGACTACAAACCCAATATGGAGTAAGGTCTCAGAGCAGGGGAGTCAGAGCAACCTCGGTCTATAGAAAATCAAAGCTTGTGTTATCTGGATTTACACCATAAGTAGCACTCATAGAACATCTCAACTGCATTTCGTGATCCACAGCTCGGGTCCCCGACTTACCTCAAAAATGTTGAAATTTGTTATATCATCTGAACCGTTAGCTTTGTAAATCCATGTGTGCCCAATCGTACTTGCAAGTTCGGTCGCATCTGTAAAGAAATTCGCAATTGTAGTTTTTGTCCGTAACGGACAGAAATTACAGAACAAGGAGCCTATGGGATCGTGGGAAACAAGCGCAATGTTTGCCATAACACAAAAACCGCTAAGATCGGCCGGGAGAAGATCGGATCAGCTCAAAATTGAGAAATAAGTCTTTTCTCAATGATATCGGTGATCAAGATATTCAAACGGGTGGTTGTGAATCACGAATAGCCCCTTTAAGCACTTTAGGGACTAATAGTATAGTTTGAGTTGACTACTTATTTTTCCACACAACAATATATTAGTTCGAAATCTCTAAACTTCGAACCTAAAAAACCCTAACGTAGTGTGCCAGTTCAGAGTGCTCAGTGGAGCGCAGTTTGTCGACGACATTTCAGATGTAGTAAAACGATTTGTAGTTAGTACAGGCTGCGTGTAAGTATTTATATGACATGCTGAGGCTCAGTTGTTTGGAAAAGGCGTTGTAAATTCGCCGAAAATGAAAAAAAGTTATGCGGCGGAACTTTTTAATTTTTTTTTCAAAAAAAAACAGTCATGAACTCCAAATTTTTTTGTGAAAACCTGAAATGGGAAAATGCAGATTCACGCCTCTGGACTTCGGCGGTGAACTGAACTATTTTTACGTGACCGGAGTGCCAGGACGATACTCTACTGGCACCAAGAGTGTGAAGTGAAAACCACTACACCAAATAAATGGCCAATGGAAGTGAGTATACAAGACGGTCGTGCAGCCAGAAATCAAAAAGGTATATACACGACCTGTAGAAATGGCGCTATATATAACAGGTTTCGGTCATTTCGATCGACATCGGATATTTTTTTCGGCTATCATCGATCGTTTCGACGCCACCTTTCGTTTATTTTTTAAACGTGCGCCATTTTCGTCAATTTTCGTGAAAAAAACGGGGAGCTCAAACTTTGAGAGGGCGACGGGTCTTTGAACGGAACACCTGCATCCAGTCGAATTAGCTAATTTGTTCCCATTTCGACGAACTAAGCCTTCTTTAGTTACATATTAGAGCCTATTTGGGGGTCTAGCGGGATAAAACAGAAAAACATGGAAAAGACGGTAGGGGTATGTGTTTTCTTAACCCTGAATTGTGATGTAGGCCTATAGTGTTTTAGGGTATCTCATTAAGCAGGATCAAAATCATCAAATATAATTTGTAGATCGAACTTCGTACAGTTAAAGCAAAGCGAGAGTATAAAGGGTATATTAATGAACATGCAGTGCTTCTGGAGGGGGCCGATGTTAAAAAAATCCCTTGTTTAGGGTAGGGTTTAGCTTGTTTTTTAGTCAGTAAAAATATGTGTTTACACTGAAAGAATATTAATTAGTCAAAAATAAGGTGTCTTTTGACTAATTAAAAATAGTCATGCAAATCAGTGTTGGGCCCTATATTCATAATATGTACTTCAATGCTGGGAACATGTTTGTATGCTGGAAGATCATTCCATATTTTAAAGATGGTTCACTGATTACAAAATATTTCATTACCTCTAAATTTACACTTTTAAAATGACAAATTAATGACGACGAATTTTAATTTGTTAAATGACAAATTAATTGACGATTCAACGAATCATACAAATGACTAGGAATCAGTTTGTCAAGCACAAAAATGATTGATTAAGTACACATGGTTCATTGCTACTACCTAGTCATTTGACGAATTTCGTAAATAAAAAGTCCAAATTTTCAAGGTAGAAAGAGTTGAAAGTATGAAATTAATCCGGAAATCTTTAAAAAGCATTCTTTTTAATTCAAACCACTTTTTTATACACTATTTTGTGATTATTAAAAAATAATAATGTGCAGACTAATATTTAATTAGTTCAAATAATACACTTTTCTCAAGGGGTGCATTTTGAAAAGTCCATGTTCATGCATTCATATCCCACTTTGCAATACAAATGCACCCCCGGGGGTCTGGGCTCAAATTAGTTTTGAGAGGTCCCCTCCCCCTTTAAATTAAAGGTACCCCTGACGGTGGTAGGATTTGAGATGAAAAAAAGGTTAAGGTTTTAGCTCCCCCACCCCCAAACATTCGGCGCACCCCAATTGCATCAGCCCCTCCCCCCAGACAAGGGTCAGTGGACCGTTCCTTAGCCAAGAATGGCAAAAATAAATAAGATTAAAGAAAAGGTAAAATAGGAAACAAGAAGGAGTGGCCAACATTTCATTTAGCGTGTGAGGGACAAATTATGACAAGATTTTCATGGTTACCCTTAACTCCCACCTCCTTATCTGGGCCCTCCTCCCACCAGGGCGGCACAGGGTAGTAGGCCTAAAATCAAAACCTGGAGGGGCGAAAATCATAGCAGGGGCAAACATCCTTACATGGCCTCATTTATAGGTAATAAATAATTCGTCATGAAGTATTTAAACAATAATGTCTTAAACCCCTGTTTTTCCCAAATTTTGAATTTTTTTTTGGGGGGGGGGCACTCCCTGGCGCCGCCGCCCATGCTCCCACCAACACACACGCCCACATTTTGAGTGAGGAATTTCCAAACATTTCCCGCTCTCGATACTCAGTTTTTAGGCATTTATCAATTCCACTAAACCTCTAGCTACCTCTTGATCCAGCACAGTCCAACAGAGGGTTACGCGGTCCGGAAAGTGTTTAGTCTGTGTCACAGGGACTTCGAAAGAATTATCTAAATTGTACTGCGCGAGAGATTAACTGTTATCAGTCCGTCTAGCGAATTGCATGCAAATGAAACTAAACCTCAACTATCTCCGGAAAAACGAAGGGGTTCATGGAGGATTTTTGCATGCATTCAGAGGGTCCGTTCCTAATGTTTTGTTTGTGATATGTATCGTAATTTTTTTTTGGTTGAACCTTTAAACCAAGCGACGAAAATTGAACGTTTTGTCGGTTACTTCGGTGCTCGCAAACACGGAAAAGTTAAAACGCAATTCGCTCGGGCCGCATCCTTTCCACAATGCCTTTCGGTTATTTTCCATTTTGAGATTTCAAACGAGCGCCAACTTTTTTTTTGCAATTTTAGAAACGGATTATACGTACTTACCGGACGCGTTTACACGTAAACGGGGTAGTGAGGACCAATCCTGCCCGACCTGATGATGGCCACTTAAAATTTGTATTTTGGACTACCCATAGCCTATTAAACTTCAACCGTCATGCTTTTCAAACACCCGGGTGTATATACCGCGCTGGTTTGTACGTGGACGACCGTCGTATATACGGACGCACTGCATGGAAGCCGCCGTAACGACCGTGTGTATATACCTATTTGTAGTTGGGTAGGCCTACACGACCGTCACGTTCGGGGAGGTACCGATTTGCTAGTTGGGTACAGACCGTCACGGTCGTGTATGTACGATTTGCTAGTTGGGACACGACGTCGTTGTATTATCCCGGTTGCCAATGGCAATATACTGCCGGTAAAGTGTGCAGGGTGGAATGTCACTAAAGTGGCTTTTTAGCGTCGCATATCGCCATCCAAATTGAAGCCCCCCAATACATTAAATTCCATATTAAGTTTATATCGATGTGCCAATCACTTGCTATATGATTCCTGCAAAATCTTGCCGCTTCAGTTCAAATCAGCTTCTTCAACCAGGTATATTAGTGTATTTCAATGCGTCACTTTATTTACTGGTGTGCGGGTCCATAGTCTATTGCAACGTCGCGTATATACAAATGTATAAATGTCTCTTCGGAAAGTAACGATGGATCATGTTTATTCTTTAATTAAAGTTGATCTGCAACTATAAACACTGGATCCTCACAAAACTATAAGAACAAAACTCTTACAGATTTTTTTGGGGGAAATCAAATGTGTGTGATCTGAGGCAGTAAATCGCTGATGTTGATACTAGCTGATACTGCCATGACTGCAGAAATACCGGGGCATGGTAGATGTACACGCACAGGTGAAGTGATCATGTGGCGCATCAACATTGATATTTATTGCCGAGCACAAAGAGTTAAAAATTAAAAAAAAAAAAAATACCGCATACCGCATTACTTTTCAAAGCCACTCATCATCTTTTTGAGACCAAACTATTTTTTTTTTTTGGCCAAAAGATTGACCAAACTTGAAAATAACGGACTGTTTAGCAGATCTTGAATCTGATCTTATTCTTATCTGTATCATGACAAAAGCTTGAACATCACCCATCGTGGTGAACGGGATCTGCAGATATTTCGGTTTAGAACGCCTAGTTGAATTTGATTTTCTGAATGTTTGTTATTGTAGACTGTAGTTAAAAGGTCATGAAGGTAATTTCGATCGATCGATTTTGTAAAGTTAGAATAAGATAGGCCTAC
Source organism: Ophioderma brevispina (assembly GCA_023653785.1). NCBI lineage: Eukaryota > Metazoa > Echinodermata > Ophiuroidea > Amphilepidida > Ophiodermatidae > Ophioderma > Ophioderma brevispina. The sequence continues at coordinate 3,683 of JAMKCH010072974.1, read as the reverse complement.
CAACTTAAAGTGACAGGAGGAGATTTTTTTAGGATAAGAATTTCTCTCAAATTTCACTGGATCGGTTGTAGACCACCTACCGAGAACGTTTCGAATGTTTATTGGACAAACAGGTGCAAAAGAAAACCGCAAACCTTGTTTTGAACTTGCCTGCTATCGTAATCGTAACCCATACCATAGTCTAGAAAACCATGCTTTGACTTTCTGTCGTGCACGACAGAAACTACTAAATCGTCATCTTATTACATAAAGACAGCGTCTTCGGCTTATTCACTTCAAGTGTGATCTAATACACTGGTAAGCATTCCAAATATGTAAAAAACTGTGGTTCGAGAAAAATTGGGGGCGCTTCTTTCTGGAAATCTCCTCATGTCTCTTTAACTTGACCACTTTGACTTCGGTCTTCCAGGGAAGGTAATTTTAATCCAGTTGCCCCAAGAAAGCAGTTATTGATTGATGTTTTGTTATCCTGGCTATTGAAGCGGGGAAAGATTTCCATTTGTCCCCCTCCCTGCAAATTCTGCAACCTTATCCTGTGTGACCGGTTGTTTATTCTGTCAACATGGTCAAGGAAAAGTTGCAGAATTCGTAGGGGGGGGGCATATCATATGGAACTCTTTCCGACCAGACCTAAAGTTAGTGAAGTATACTACTATAGTATATTATGACTCACAGCAGCCGGCAAGGTCCCACTGTGCATCAAACAATGTCAAATATGTGACATTACTAATCAACAATCACATCAGGTCATGCACTGCTGCCATTCAAAACATGGACATTAAGATTTCCCAAAAATTGAAGACAGTGTAGGAATTTGTCTAAAATGGTTCCTTTCATACCACCAGAAAAAATTTAACTGTTATGCCTGGTCATGTATTTTTTTTTAAAACCTTTATTATTAAATCCGGATATAAAATTTCAACAGACGGCCTACTAAAGTCTACAAGTTAAAGAGACACTGGCACATTTGAAAAATAGTGCACCCTCGAGATATTTCAAAATTGATATTTTTTCATGGTTGTAAAGCTATATACATTTATAGCCCTCACCTGAAATGATTAAGACCAAATCAGCATCCTTATAGGGGTAAACAGAACAATTTTATAATTCAGCAGACAACGGAAATGGCATTTAACACAAGAAAATGAATGCCGTATCATGCATGTTTCCCAAGACATGTACCCAGTTTGACCGGTCTGTGACCTTTGTGGTTTCAATATCAATGAGTATGAGTCTATGATAGTCATGTAATATAAACATTTGTTGATTAAACTTTTGAAATACAAAAAGTTAGCCTACAAATTACCTGGATGTCTTTATCCTCTTATTAACGTCCCTATCCGTTTTTGAGTATGTTATTTTTATTTTACGTCAGGCCCACACTCTAGTATACAGTTTACCTACACAGGCTATTTTGGTGGAGAAGCAGTTGGTAACAGCATTTAATTATTTTTGATGTTATTTTTATGTGTAAAATGTATCTTTATTCTTCCAATGGCCTAGACTATCATTTGAGAGCAATTGAAGAAATTTTGTATTTTGTGAAAATGTGCCAGTGCCCCTTTAAGTCTAGAGACTTGAACAATGACAGTCATAACAATAGCTCAGTTGGACGTTGTTGGCTGCTGTGAGTATGACTCAACATCAGTGGCGTCCCCAGACCATTTTTAATGGGGGGAGGGGGGTGTTGAGTCTGTGTTGCTGACAAAATCATGGGCCAGATTCAAGAATTATCAAATTTTCCTTTCCGGCTCGCTACACTCGCCAGGTAGACCCAAATTTCCCAATTTTTTTTCACTCGGGATGGGAGTACTAGACTGCTAGTCCACCGCAACCGACAGCCAGTCATTCTCCAGCTATGCAACAAAACAAACAACAGATGGGGGAGTGGACAGCCGATAATCCGCCCATCAATCAGTTGCGCCAACATTATACCCATATCGTAGGCGGAAATTTTTATACGAGTAAAGGTAGATAGACCGCTCACCAACTACATGACTAAACAGACCAGAACCGTGTCCAAGCCTGTTATCCGTACCCATGCACATCCCCTCCCGGGCGATCCCTCTGTTGATTGAGAAACTATCCATCATCTGCATGATAACCCAGTTCACGGACAGACTGAACCTATTGAAATTTTGGATGGGCCTGCATGTAGATTAGTTTATCGCAAGTTGACAGCACTTGCACAGACGTAAGCTTCCAGATTGATTCGGTCAAAAAAAAAAACCTTTTAGAGAATACAATAGTTGTCTGCAACACTGGCAACAGAGCCCAAGCAGGAGATTAAGCCTCAGTCATTTAAAAATGTGTTCCTATTGAAATGTGCATGGCTATAATAAACGATTAGGTGAGCTGAATGTGTTTAAAGTTGCGCGCACAGGATGTCATGTCCCTAAAACGGCCACCCATGATACAAACTTCTGTTAAACAGCTGTCTTTGGAATGCTATTGTGTTGGGTATACCAAGGATGAGTCCATTGCTATTATCCCTTTAAGCCCAAACTAATGAATTTACATGATTTTTTTTCTGTCTGAAGCCAATTGTATCAAGGTTGCATTTTTTTTTTCACACTTATGTACTCTTGGTACAAGAAACAAACTGAACATTCTGGTTACTAAACACTTAATAGAAAAGAGGAACTTGGTGAATAGTGAATTTTGATTATAGTCATCATCAAAGCTATGACTCCCACAACGAGTCTGGACTTTTGTTTTTGTGGTGTTTACACCTCCCTATATGGCAGTCTTACATTTGGGTTCAATCAAAAGATGGAGGACACTGTGTCAGTTATGTGTCATCCAAATTCCAAACTGGGAATGCTGTGATTACTGTGTCTGAAACCGACCTTAAATGTCAAATCTCACTATGTTGACTGCAGTTGAAGCATCAGCTGATGCGCAGCTTAAAGCATTAGGTGATTGATTCATAGACTAACACTCACTGGCATAGGAAGATGTGTCAACTAAGTACAGTGTGAATCCAAAAAGTATACACTTTTATAATGTATTTAATATCTTTTGATATAAGGGCGTTTAGAATAGCTACTCTGACTTGTTGTGGGCCGCCAGCATCGCTGGCAGGACCACTTAGCAATCTGTTGTGTGGGTGTATGTGTGTATGTATATAGTCCATGAGCCGAGCAAATTTTCGGTATCTTGAAAGGGGACAAAACGACACTTATTATGCAGCATCAGTATACCATGGCCTACACAAAAATGCATGATAGCATTTCTGGAATGGTAGCTACAGCCAGGTAGGGGGGGGGGTAACCAAGGTTTACACAGGGGGGAAATTTTGAAATTGTTTCAATCATGTTGAACAGTATACCACATTATTTGTCTGATCATAAGGATTCAAAAAAGGTATAGTTTGTACTAACTACAGCCTAACGTTTTGAAGTTATAGGCTAAAAACAGCAAAAATCAAGAAAAAGGGTCATTTTCAGTTGTACAGGGGTCAAATTTCAAAGTTGCTCTGATTTGGATAAAATATGGTGCATATTGTTGGTGGAGTTCATAGGATTAAAATAAGGAATAGTTTTGACTGTCTAAAATGCTTAGTTACCAATGTAGGGGCAACAAAGGTCTACGTCCATTGTATTCAATGGGGCTTGACCTTGTTTCCCCCTACTGTGGTAACTAAGCATTTGAGACACTTAAAACTATTCCTTATTTGAATC